>JAHWFP010150626.1:15580-35701 GCA_023313725.1 Lithobius niger | reverse complement strand
CAAGACTACATTAAGTTATGCAATGACGCTGGCATCAACACATTTCCACCAATCAAAATCCAGGGACCCACTATTTAAAGCATAGCCGACCGAATTCTCTCTCATTCGACCAGCAGACTTCGGTGAGATAGGTGTGACTGTCGGCACATTCTTTTGAATTGTGCTGACTTTTATTTTATTTGGTTTTAGTTTTTAGCATGGAACCTTGCATCCTTATGACTTGTAAGTTTTATTTCCATGGCCCTGCTCTGCTGTTAATTTATTAATTTTTATTTTTAAGTTGTTTGACATGTTTTAAACCTTTCACCTGAAAACGGTTCCGACCTTGAAACCGAAACGTCGTGATTTCGTTGTTTCACCAGCCCTTAATGGCTACTCTGTATGTGTTTTTAACAAATACGCAACAAGTCACGCCCCCGCCTTGGACAAGGTTCAAATCTTGTTTCAACATAAAACAAACTAGAGCGCGTATTAATCTTGAAACGTTTGTCATCCATACACAGAAACCACCGGTACATAGCTGCTTAGTGTCAGATAATAAGTATCTAAAAGAATATTTTCCTGTAATTAAAACATTGGAGGATGAAGCTACCTTAAATTTCCAGAATTTGAAGACCAAAGTATCATTAAGGCCCAGCATGTGGTGAAAAGAATCCCTAACTTCCAGAATTATAGGAAAGCAGTATCCCCAACTGCCCGAATTTAAGTGTCACTGAATGGAAAAAATTTAAGCGAGAGTATTGTCGCTTTGAAATATGCGAGTACTTCCGCCAATAATATATTTAGTCGTTTTGGTTAAACCTGAGTCGAAGATTCCAACATTTTTCAACTTTTGACTGTCATTTTATTGTTTTTACTTCTCCCTCTTCCGTCCCTGGCTATGAGCCTGGACCAGTTACGTGCCCATAAATGAAGAATTCAAAAAAACATTTATTTCTGAATCATTCATTCGTAGTGAGCTGAAAAATAATTCGACAGGAGGAAAACTCTAGAAATGAAGGCTTTTCATGCTGGATGATTTCTGATTACTTTTTACACTCAAGACCATCCTTATTCTATTAAGTTCCTCCTCTCTGAATCTGGGGAAGAAACCTTTTTAAGATGTGTAATTACGATCAATCCTAAGTAAATATTTAGCCGTGTAGTCATGGGATGGAGAATAGGTATGGTTCACTGTCCGACTTAGTGAGACACCCACGAAGAAAACAAAATAGCTTTATTAAAATGTTTGATGCGGTTAATCTTTACACCTTGGTCAATAAACTAAAAACAAGCAACAAGTACGAATACGTCACGTCTACAAAGATTCAGAAGTAGCCCTTACTTCTTTACATACATCAAATATAAAACACAAAAATTGCCTGCTGCAGGCTCAACCCGCCATGTTGAGCCTGTAGCAGGCAATTTGTGCGTTTTATCTTTGATGTATGTAAGTAAAAGAAGTAAGGGCTACTTTTGAATTTTATGTAGATGTCACATATTTGTTGCTTGTTTTAAGTTTTAATTACCAATATGCTAAGCTTAACCGCATCGAAAAATTTAATAAAGATGTTTTGTATTCTTCGTGGGTGCTTCACTAAGTCGGACTGTGAACCTTACCTAACAATCAAACTTTATTACCGTTCTGTCCGCTTATCTTATTTGGCATGAATGGTTGGTATTCTGGTTTGCAATGTAAAAATGAAACAGAAGAAATCAGACTGAAATGTCGCTGTATGTCACGCTTCCCTCATCCTTCATATCAAGTAAAAAACAAGTAAACAACTTACTGACCCTTTTCAAAAAAAATTCAATGACAACTGCTGACGTGCGTAATACCCCACGACGTATCCGTGTTTTGAACGTGAATGAGAAATAAAGACAAATAACATTCATTGCCAAAAAAAAGAAACAAAAACTATTTGTAATACTTGACGGAGGTAAAAAAAATTGCCAATTTACAGATAAGCCAACTCGCATGTCACGTGAGAGCTATTTACAAATAACAGGAGTTTATAAATGAATATATGGACAGAGACCGTCAGAGTATCCACGTTGTAACTCTTGGTTTGTATACCATGTATTGACACGAGGACATACGGAAGAGAAGCTGACAGTTTCGTTTACATTCTCTAGCACAGTTTATTCAACGGAATATTTATTCGATAGAACCTTGTTTTACCAAAGTATAAACAGCAAGGCCTAAAGTAGTACAATGAGTGGGTGCTAAGCCTCAGTGCAAGGACAATTTGTCAGGCAGCGGACGAGTAAAATGATGGCGTAAAGAACAACAAATATCGTACACGTGTTTTAGTTGCTCCACACAACGAGACACAGCGTCCTTTCCAAATGAGATAAGAAATACCTAACCAATGTGGTACGTCAGCACACTGGTTATTTCCACCCATACTTCGATAAAACTAGCCTTATTTAGACCAGCAATACAACAGACAGCCGCAAACTACAAACAACTCGACTAGTGGAAAACAGAGAGGGGAGTGAAAAGAAGGCTAACACAGTACCGTTAAAGAGCTTCAGTAGAGGCGGTTAAAAGTGTTATACAGAAAAAAATATTTCATAAAATTAGGTATTAGCAGACGTTTATTAAATTAATATAAAACACAGATCACGCGACTAAAGAGTTGCAGTGAAGCAAACGTTAGACAAAATGAGGTTTTCACCGACTTTTATTCTGGTAACACAAAAATAATTTAAAAAAAAAGTAAAGTATGGTTTATAATCTTTGTTTGGAAAAAGGATGCGACAAACAACAGCCATGTCCTGGCTTCAAAAGGACAACGAAAGAGGATGCATGCTGCTCTATCGTACTGTCATTAAAGTAGACGGACATGATGGTGTACACACGCAAGGGAATTAGCTATTCATATGTGCCATCAAAAGAATCGCTACCATCCATGTAGAAGCAGAAGTGCATCTCCTACAATGGACCAACTGTAACTAAAGTGATCCTTTCGATATCAGCGTCAAGACAGCCGATCATCGCCCTTCGTAAGTTTGGCCAACTCGAAACACGACAGTCATATTATACTTTATAATACTTACTCCTGTGAAATATTTATTTTTTTCCCAGCGATTATTATTTTTCTTTTTTATTCGCATTCACGTGTACTACATGGATGTGTCGTGGTATGCTGCACACGTCAGCTGTTTGTTCCTGAATCTACCAGGAAATGAGTGTTGGCTGGCTTTTTTGTTTCGTAGGACAAAAAAAGTGTGATGAACAGAGATAATGCTGTCTGTCTGATTTCCTCAGTTTCATTTTTACATTGCGAACGAGAATGCTTACTAGTCGTGCAAATTCAACTGCGCGGATTGAAGCGTAAGTAAGCATGATAGTAATGTAGGAAGTTAATGCTTCTTAAAGCTTTCTTTGTTATAATACTATTCTGATAATTAAACGTAAACCATCTTAAGATGGGAAGCGAAACCTTCAGCTTCTTTCACGGATGATCTTGTGACAGTGGATGGATCACAAATCGAGAGTTACAATACGAGTAATCTTACATACTATGAAGGTTAGACCTTTATAAGCACCTTTTATTTGTACATAGACGTTAAAGTGAGATGAGAGTAGGCTTTAACTTCAAATATAAGCGTAATGTGTCCACAAAGCGAGGGAGAAAACATAAATTAGTTGCTCGATTGAGCGAAACCAGCGAGGATAAATACTAAACCGTAATCGGGTTTGTGTGTCTGTTTTGTGTGTGTTTGTTTATCTGTAGTGATAGAACTGACGTTTGTGATCATCACTGATTATTGAATGAAGAACATAGGAAATTCCTATTTAACTTGCTCATCAGTGGAAGAACTGAACACTAGAAGTACTAAACACACGATGATGGAAAATGGCACTGTGGCTCGATGAATCTGTTGTTGATGTTACGAATTTATTTCATTCATGCGTTTGAAAACTTGTTTGAGTGATGGTCAACAGGCAAGACGTTGATGACAGTAGATTAGAGAATTCATGATGAATGCAGGAAAATTCGTAATTCATTTGCTTTTCAAGAACTCATTCACTGGAAGAACTAAAACAAGATGATGGAAAGAACATGGAGCTAAAGCACACTTAAAGGCTTTGCAGAAGTAGATGAGATACAGTTCTTACAGCTCTGATTGCTACTTTGGTTGATGTTTGTTTGTTATTCAAGGTGTGAAAATTCGTGAGAGTGAAAGTCAGTGTCTTGCCAAAGTATGGTTGTTGAACTGGAAGACAGTGTAAATGTAAAACACATTCAGTACCTTAGTCTTCATCTGCAATCTGTGCCACTTACAACAAGTTGTATGGTAAATACAGGTCACCTACTTCCCGAGTGCAGTTCTAGGAGAATAACCCCCTGGTGAAAAGCCCCCAGAAAATATCTCCTGTCAATATCCCACTGTTCGATATCCCTCAGAAGATATGCCTTAGAAAATAACCCTAATACCAAATTCCCCCGGAAAATAAAAGAAAAAAGTAAGAATACAGACCAAAATCAAACGAACCGTTAGCTCATCCTGAAGCCTCTACCATTCCTAATAGTCGGAAATTCACTGCCTTAAAATAATGATAATAAAACTTTTTAAATTCAGTGTCCACTGGAAAAAAAACTCACCCCCCCCCCCCCCGTACCGAAAGAAGGAAAGTGTTTTAAAAAAAAGTAGCTAATATAAAAAACAATCCGTCTCCCACTACTCACCACCACCAAAAATACGTAAAAATTCACCACTCACAATGTCATGGTAAATGCAACGAAATTTAATTTTCGGCCACGAATTGTGGGCTTAGAAAAATGTGGGAAAGGTTTTTGCGGTCCCACATATGATTGTAGGCTAATGGGTGGGAATCTGAATTTAGCCCATCGATTTCCTACATGGCTGCTACAATCCCACGATGATGAAGCGGTTAGTCGACAAGGTCACGGTATCATAAGGGTCTAACAAATGCAAGGCAGAGCGAGGTACTGGTCGGTTTGGGCTTTAAAACGATACGCGCCCCCACATCTGAAAATATATTAATGGAAGCAGTAAGGTTGACGAACGAAATCGGTCCTAATAGTTGTGTTATTAGTAATGTCAAAAAAGCAAACATCTCAGCCGCTTTCGGGATATTGGTGGGAAACAAGTACACGTTTGTTTAGGATCTGGATTTGCTCTCGTTACTCTCCCGGTCTAAACTACGATAGCGAACGGAAATATATTTAGCATCCTGATTTAGCATCCCATTATGTCCTGCTACAAACTTTACATCAGAGGAGTGAGTGATCTCACCAGTGGGGGGATAAAACAACTTATATCCCCTCCTACCCTGGTCATACCCAAGATACACCCTGGGTGATCGTGTCGGTGCGAATTTAAAAAATCGCTGTATAGGGTAGATATAAACATACACTAGACAGCCAAACCTCCTGACACGCCTGGCGTCAAGCACAAACTCCGTCCATTGTTGATGGGGGAAGACATCTCTCGGTAAAGCCCTGTTACAGAGTTATGTAATATCGTCGCCTCCAAGCAGGCATGTCCCCAGAACGGTCCCGGTAGGTTTGTGTCCTGCAAGATCGCCCGAGCAATGTTTTTCAAGCTCAAATTAGCCCTCTCGCTTATTCCATTCTGTTCTGGCAATCTCGGTGGGATGCAACAATGTACCGTACCATTTGTCAGTAAGAACTCTCGGATAACTGAGGTATTGTACATGAGAGCACCTCAGTTATGAGCTTAGCCAACGTTTGTCCCGTCTCAGCCAGTCTCCTATGTATTTCCCCAATTATCTGGGCCTTAGGGCTCGTTTATGCAACGACGAATTTCTCGCTTACTAGCTTTCACTTGGTTATTACTAAATCTGCTAGCTGCTTCTCGCCTTTACCGAAGAATGTGGCTTTCAAGTTGTCTATGCGTAGTAACCATGGCAACAATACGGCCGCAAATCTCCTCCTCGTGCCTCGCGACACGGCGTACGAAGCATGCAACATGACAGCGTCTATTTATGACAACTAGAAAACAATTTTTACTGCTGTACAAGACGACGGACAGATTTCTGAAAGCCAGTATTCGATGAGTTGTCTTCGATTCTGTAACCCCAAAATGGACGCCTTGTTGGATTTTCAATTCTCGCTGCCTGTAGCTATTTATTCTGCCGTCGTTTGATCACGAAGCTGTTTTTTTCAGTGAGAATAGCACATTTTGGAAATAGCGTGAAATGGCAACAATGTTGTACCAATGTTTTAAATGACTGTTGCCCTTTGTTCTTTATCCGTGTTGTTATTTATAATACATTTAATTTGTTGCCTATTACCGTATTCATTTAACAGAAACGGGAAATTAATCATAAATAAATAACGGTTGCCTAGCAAATAGCGTTCGGCGAGCGATAAGGTCTCGTTGCGTAAATGCGCCCTTAGACCGTAGGACGTAGGAGAAAAACCGCTGAGTGCCTATGTCCACTATGAGCAGCAAAACGGAACCCCCTTCTAACGAAGGTTCCCGGCTTATAATACACTCATCAGCGCTCCAAGAATACACACACTCAACTAGTGGGCGATCGGGCAAGGCACAATGATTCCCACAATGCATTTTAGCTCTAACGCAGACGTCACAACTTTTATATGGTTTTCCCCCCACGTTTGGGCCCAAAAGTGTACCCTTCTTCATTCGTTTTAACCTGTCTATAGAAGCGTGCCCCATATGCCTGTTAAAGAGATTAATATCAACTAGAGCAACAAGCCTTTGGCGTTCGGGAGTTAACAGACAGAGGGCCATCTCTATGGACGTGTTAACCTGTGAAGTGTAAGTCGCCTGAGGAGCGTAAGTTGCCCCCCCCCCCCCCACCCCCTTTTCCCTGGCAATGTGTTTGACGTGTGGAGCATGCCTACAAGTAAAGATATTTACACAAGGACATGATTGCCAGTTAGGTTGGGGGCTTACACCATGGCATTCCATACTGTTTGAGCTGGCGTGCTGAAGGGGTACGTATTTGGAATGTACGTCGGTCAAAGAGCAACTGGAATACTCTGAAAAATTCTTAACCGGGCTTCCCACAAAGCTATGCACACGAATTGCCACGTATATGGCGTCCCCTACAGGGACATCATCTGCACATTGTGAATTAACATACCGGGGCTCGGGGGTACCCTAAAAGTATGTTTGTCATACCCTGCCTACGTGCGTCCTCAATTTCCCTGCCAATCGTTTCTCCATACAGATCAAAGGTAGGATCAATACTCAAAGTTACACCATACAAATGATTTTTTCTTTCTGCTTTCCAATTTATGTGAACATTTGGATTGTCGGCCTTACTGCTTCAATTAATAAACACCCTAACAGGTGCCATGCAACGATCCAGGGGACCTTTCGGATTTATTTTCAGACATGGGGAGCATATCGTTTAAAGGCCTGAAGCTGGGATTGTAGCAGCCATATAGGAATTCGATGGGCTAACCCAGATTCCCGTCCATTAGCCTACAATCATATGTGGAACCGCAAAAATCTTTCCCACAGTTTGGTAGCAGTAAGGCTGACGAAAGAAATCGGTCCCAATAATTTCTTTATTAGTAATGTCTAAGAAGGAAACTCATCTCAGCCGCTTTCGGGATATTGGTGGGAAACGAGTACATATTTGTTTAGGGTATCGATTTGCTCTCGTTACTCTGTCGGTGTAAACTGAGGTAGCAAACGGAAATATATTTAGCATCCTACTTAACGTTATCCACCCGTTCTTACACTGCATACGAGCTAAGTCGCATACAGTTATTTATTTTGAATCATATAAAAATGTGCGTACATAAGTGAAAACATTAAAAACGCTTGGCACGACGCACAGGACGAGATAAAAACACAGTGGCAACTGATATTTCCGAACATAATGCCACTGGTCCCATTAATCAAAAAATGAATTAATGATTTTTTGATTATTGGGATCAGTGGCATTATGTCCAAAAATATCAGTTGCCACCATGTGCGTCGTGCCAAACGTTTTTAACGTTTCAGTTATTTGCGGTTATCATTGATCTGAACCAAAATCAGGAATCATTGTGGTCAATCGGCTCATCATTCTTCTGTACACCATACGAGAGTTGATTTCGGCCTCTTGGCTTCAACAGTTCCTTAGTGCTGAAGACACTCAGCACCGAGGGTTAACATTGCCCAAAATGGCGGACCATTCATGGAAAAACATGTTGCCAAGCTTCTCTCACTTCTTCATCCTTCTCCTCAGCAGATAGCTTGCAACTACACTACATAAAACCGTCCGCCTCAACAAGCAAAGAGAAGCGAGAGCAAAACGAATTTAACAATGGAAAGGATTGAGGATGAAGGGGAACAACAATACAGAAAAGATATAAAAACGTCTTTGCAGTGAAAATCATCGCCAAACTGACATTACAGTCGCTCGTCAAGAAACCATTGTTGCACCACCTATTGTTGGACAATTTTCATATCAAGAGAGAACTAGTATTTACCCATCAAGTAAACACTCAAAAACCCAGGACCAAATGTTCAGGCAACCAATAATGTTGGCACAACATTACAAGAGGGTGCTTTAGTGTGGGACGGTGCTGGGGCTAGGATGCACCGTCCCACATAAAAACACTGAAAGTTAAATAATGAAGCCTGCTAGGTAAAATACGTACCCTCAGACGAGGTAAAACTCACAAGGGCTGGTATATCAACAACGAATTTAAATGTTCAGTTCTTTTTAATTTTACACCTTGTTCACAAAATATATATATGTATTAAAAGGTTAAACCCCTTTTATTGTTGTTGCTGGTCCCCATATGTTTTGTGACCAGGATGCAAAATTATACATAAGCACTGAAAATTTAAATTCGTTGTCGACACCAGGCATTGTGAGTTTTGTCACGTCAGAGGGTAGCTCTTTTACCTAGTTCCTTCCACTCACAAATTAAATTTATCTGAAGCCTACAAATTGCCGAAAATCGTGGCCGAAATTAAAATTACATTGCACATAATTTCTTGGTCTTTGGCGAATGTCAGTTCAATCCCAGAGTTCAGACTGCGTTTCAGTGTTCGCAATTTTTCTGAGCATGATGCACGACGCGCACACCAGTTAATGAGCAAAGCTGTGCACGCTAACAGTCTGTGCGCGTGGACAGTATCATATGATAAAAAATATAAAAGGTTGACACGATGCAGTTTTTTAAACAATTATTTTAACTGTAGAAGGAGCATCTTCACGGCAAACTATAGTATTGATGAGCATAACAACAATAGTATTACCATTTTCCTCGTGCTAACCTTGACTATGGAAATCAATTTTTTTAATATTTCGGCAAATATCAGTTTAATCCCAGACTGATATTTTTTCACTCTTTATTTTTATTTTTGTGTCCGTATTTTTTCTAACCTCTTTTCCTGTTTATCATGAGTGGGGGGGGGGGGGGGGGGTTTTTCAGGGGATTCTTGATATCACAAAGTTTTATTCTTGGTATATTCTGGCAGTCATTTTTTAGCAGTTATGATTGGTGGAGGGTTGTTGTTTTGTATTTTTGTTTTGCTCTGCTTTTATACTTTTTGAATGGGTATATTTTCTAGGGAGAAATTGGTATTGTGGTATATTTTCTGGGGTATATTTTCCGGTGGGAAATCGATTGGGGAGATGTGAACTGAGGGATATTTTCCGGATGGCTTTTAGCCAGGAGGATATTTGTATGCTACCCCGAGTGCTGATTTCCATAGTCAAGGTTAGCACGAGGAAAATGGTAATACTATTGTTGTTATTCTCATCAATACTATAGTTTGCCGTGAAGATGCTCCTTCTACAGTTAAAATAATTGTTTAAAAAACTGCATCGTGTCAACCTTTTATATTTTTTATCATATGATACTGTCCACGCGCACAGACTGTCAGCGTGCATAGCTTTGCTCATGAACTGGTGTGCGCGTCGAGCATCATGCTCACGCGCAAGCATTTATAAATTACGTCACAAGCACCCACTAGGCGTCACAAGCACCCACTAAGCGTTGAGAGAGGGGGATTGAGGCTTAATGACGCGTCGACAGTTAGGTCATAAGTGCCAACCTCAGTCATAGTGCAGTGGTCCGGGTTGCCGCTGCACCACACATTACAGACTCTTAAACAATGCCCAAGCGTTGAAGAGTGTGATAACTTAACTACAAAGTTTAAGATCGTTTTACTGAAGCTTCTGTTGCTGTTGACTGTTTTTTAGTTGTTAGGCAATTAAATCTTTATTTGGTTTTGAACCTACTACTTGACTATTAAAACTAAAGGACACTTACTTGAATGAATAAGTTTTACCAACACACTTATTTTAAACTGCGTTAAATGCAGAACTGTAAATAGACTTTGAGCCATGCGCAGCCTTCTCTGTAAACCAACCACATCAATAAGCTCCATCCCTCATTTTTTTTATTAGTTTATTAATTCTTTTCTATAGGTTTTTTGTTTTTAATGTTCAGATGAGTTTTATTGTACTGAAACAGTTCGGCCAAAATCTTATGCACGTGAAAATTAGGAACATCAATTTATGAACAAGAGGACATTGACTAGGCACCGCAGTAAATACGAAGGAAGATAAAAATGCATAGCGTGTGGGAAATGTTTCAAAGTAAGTGAAATTTCCTAGACGTATTTTGGTACATTTGCTAATGGAATGTTATCAGTTGTGGCAATGTGATGTTTGTGAAGAGGGACGGAAGGTTTGAGTTTTCAGTTTCTACTTGCGTCTCTATTGTTTGCTTATTATTTATTTTGCATTATGCAGGCACACACTTATGCAATAAATGCACTTATTTCACTTGTATGAGTAAGGAGTTTGTCATTGGTAACAATAGTAAATATTGAATGTCTTTGAAGAAGTTTTTGAAGGTAAAATTTCCTTGTACTTTTTTGAATTACCCCTGGTGCAAGTTAAGGTGTGTAAATTACGGTGCTTCATATTCCAAGTCCTCCATTTCATATAATTGCGTACTCATATTTCTATTGCATCCTTACCAAATTCCTTAGTTAAGCAAGTGCAAGCTACAGAAGATTTTGTCTTCCCTCCTAATATCTTTCTAGTAGGTAGGTGTCCAATGATATACGAAAATCCTACGTCAATTGTCTACGTTTTGTTTTAGCAATTTATACCCGATATTAATTAAATTATTATTATTTTTTTGATTGACAGCTGGATGTGGGAAATAATGAACTACACCCTTGCAGTGTTTGCAATGTACAAAAATTGGGAATCTCCAATTTCTACCACCAGAGCAATCCAATATGCTGTAAGTAGCACATAAAAAACCTTAGCCTCACTTCTCATCTGCACCAGCAGGCAGATCATGTTCCCTGCTGGCAAATTCGAAGATACCTTAGGTCCGTTTTTATTTATTTATTTTATTGATATGCTTTGGGTTGTTTACGTGTTTATGGAGCTTAGTGTATTTACTAGCCTTTGAATTCTTATCCGTATTTTTTATTTTTTTTATTGCTTGATCACAAAGTGGTGGATTGCTTAGAAACGTCGTAAATTCCGTATTTTATACGCACTGTAATAGCTTTTCATTTTTTATCTATGTACCGAAACGACATCCGAAAAATGGGGTTACATGCGAAAAGTACCCAAATGTGCAGGCCCCCTTTGGGCACAGGCCTATAGCTTATTAGCACATTTAAAAACAGGAGCACCAAAATTGATGTAGCGAGTACAAGTCACTACTGAAGGGTGCATCTTTTTTTTGGCACTACTACATCCCGTGCTTGTTTATGCTGGAAAACCGGATGGCAGTTGTCCCAAAACGTCATATCCTTTGTGGTGTTCTTATATGAGCATCTGATTGGCTTGTGCTCCTTACGTAGACCGAAAAAAGAGGCATTATATCATGTTAGGTTTAGCTCGATCTGAAGAAACAACAACGACCGTCCCCGCATCGCCCAATGAATAGCTTTGCAGAAGCGCAAAACCCCTGAATTAGCATGCTAGAGAGATTGTTTACAAGGTACTTAAGTGCATCAATGTACAGGTGTCACCACGGGTGGTGTTGTAACAAATACAAGAAAGAAATGTAAAAAAGAAATGCACCATCTTTGAAATCATGGAACACTGCCATTACGGTTAAGCATAACCCCTCGTCCATACAGGATGAAGATGCAAAGTGTGCAGAAACAGAAAAAAAAAGTGCTAGTCACTTCGTTCATATAACCACATGAAAGCACTTCCAAATGAATTGTGTATCGCTCGTTTCCATTGTCTGTGTTGGGATTTCTCTGAGCTGTTAAAAGCTGTTTCGTAAGCTGATTTGGCATTTGGACGCGACATGTCGTTTCCCATGTAAACACTCCGAAGTGCAATGAGAGGATGGTACATGCCAAGGGAAATGACGGACACACGTATGGCCTCCATCCCAATTTGTCTTGCTGACACGTGGATTCAGGCAAATAATTCTGATAATACATGTAAGTAACTAGGCAACCCTCAAAGAATCCCTAGTGGTGGGGATGTTTTAAAATGTTTCAATCTTATACCTGCAGGTTTAAAGTGGTGGGACGTGTCCAGTACACCCAATAGGAAGAACAGGAAGACGTGGGTTCCTTGTGAATAGCGTTTTTGATGCATGGTCTATGTGGAAAAGTTGAGCTTACGAGATTCTTACTATGTAGCTAATTCGTAATGGATTGAAAGTAAGTGAAATGAGAAAAGCCTGTTTTCCGCCCATTTCCATATCAAGAATTGCTTATGCGTGCCAGATGGATAATGAAGTGAACGCAGGTGTAACGCTCCCTTCGTGTGCAAACTTTCCATAACGTTATTACTAGTACATGTTCCTGACTACAGATTCTAAATGATTGTGACGTATCTATAAATAGATCTACGTCACCTCTTTTACCTGACCAGCCAATTCCTAAAATACCATAATGCATAAACTATTTTTTTACCTGCAAAATTTCGTACGTAAACTTTGACTCTTTATACTGTTAGTCGGTACACTGACCTTAATTATTTAGCCTATATTTACTTAAATTGTGTTTATTTCAGGTGCTGAATAATTTCGTTGTCCTTTGTGATCAAAATGTGTGCTTTCCCGCCATCGTTACGTACATGAAGAACGCCACAAGTGCCATATTTTTGTGTTACTACATCACAAATCAAACACTCTTTAACAACTATATCTCAGGCATAGGCTTTTGACCATGCTTTGTTAAACCTGCCTTTGCCAGCTTCCAAGCAGAGAAGACTTCAGACAATTTCCTTTGCAGTATCAAGTCTTATTTTTTTCTGTATTATTATATTCTTGTGTGTCTGCATATATCACAACGGTTTTTTTTAACGCACTGACATGATTCAGCAATAAAATTCCCCAAATGAGTCCTTTTTTTGGTAAATAAACGAGCCATCTGACTGGCGAAGCTCACAATGACATACCAAACGCAAGATTCAATATTTCGGCCGAAATCTTGTGCTTGATCACACAAAAATTATGAAAACACAAATAAAAAATGGAGCCCAAGTTCAGTACAA
Organism: Lithobius niger; assembly: GCA_023313725.1. Taxonomy (NCBI): domain Eukaryota; kingdom Metazoa; phylum Arthropoda; class Chilopoda; order Lithobiomorpha; family Lithobiidae; genus Lithobius; species Lithobius niger. Next base: position 22,251 of record JAHWFP010150626.1, on the reverse strand, counting down.
ACTACTACGCCCACCCCCTGTTATTTGCATTTGTGGTTTCATCATTGTTTGGGAACCAAGGTTAAGATTTTGTAATTTTAGTTGTTGTATCAGGGCATATGACTACGAGTCACGGATTTGTAGAATAAATTCAATTCAATGAAGATTTCGGCCGAAAATATTAAATCTCGTGTTGGTATGTCATTGTGGGCGTCAGGTGGCTCGTTCATTTATATTCTACTTCACCCACAAAGTAACGATCTGCAAGTGTACTTTTCTTGCGTCACTCAGATAATATTTCTGATGTTGTGCAGTGTGGAACCAAAAAGATCACTAGTTACTTTTCTCTTTAGAGATGTGACATTTAGTTCTGACAGCACAAGTGTAGGTTTTTTTTTCATATTCGAGTGGGTTTCGGCTTTACCTCTTATGAATGAACTGCTTGGGGGTTGATCAAATGCTCCAAATAAGTAGTGAGTTGTTATGAGTAAACATTAATCATGTACGTAGCTGTTACTTTTTAGCTGTGCAACATGTTGTGAGTCCACAACAGCGCAGTAATAAGAAAAAGCTTGGATGGAAATGCTTTTAACTGTTGAGGGCCATAGCAACTTGCGTTGGAGATAGGGGGGGGGGGGGGGGCTCGCCTTAATTATACAAAACGTAAGGTTGGCAAACGGCCGTTGAATTTGCTGACTTTTATAAAGTCCTAATGGTTCTTTTCAGTAGATGTAATTTACTCATTATCATTACGGAATTAATAATTTCCGAGCTAATTATTGTTACATGATTATAATCTTCTTGTTTATTTCCAAAGGCAATCTGTATTCCAAATGTTACCTTTTTAATTTACCATTTGGTAACTACACTAGATTCCCAACTCGACAGTTCCAAGTATGTACTCACATCGAAGTTTTCCGTATTACTGGTTTTTTGTGAAAACAACTTTTAACTCGTAACCTATTCAGGAACTCGAAATAGGTAAAGAGGTAAAAAGTTGATTTTTATAGTATATCGTGACCTGATGTAACAATGGTTAAACAATGCTTTAACGATTGTTGAATATATTTCCCCGTTTTTCGTATAATGCCCGCAAAATGCCCATAAGTTGTTAACTATTATTAATTACAAAAAAAAAAAAAGCTAGCATAAATGAGCATTGTTTTGTGGGTATCATGCCCCGTTTGTTGTACGTACGGTTTGGATTGACACTCGTGTCTGTGCATTGTTAGATGAATTTTCACTTCAACGAAAAAGCGGTGCTTGCGTTTTTCTATTTCTATTTTCTATCAATAGGCATTTTAATGGATAACAACCGAACACCTTGGGACATCATAAATTGTTTTATAATCCCCTCAGTTGTCGGTTATCATCCTTTAATTAGATCATTTTAGTTTTGTTTTTAACTTTAGGCATGTCAGACATTAGTTGGTTGTTGACTTTGATTTTAAGTCTCCGACTGGCTTCTCTATAGTTTCTCGCTGTGTGTCAGTAAATTGAGAAAATTTCGCAATTCACTATTCAGAATGACATTTACAATAAAGAACAAAAACACTAAAAAGATTTGATGAATTCATTATCTTCGTTAAATGACGTGGCTTCATCGATGGAACTGTACGTTTCATATCTGTGAGAAGAACAGTTTGAAAATTTGGAATGTGTGTATTGAAAAACGGCCAGGAACGCCGAATGACTACTAGGTTTCATTTATTATTAGTCCTCCATGCAGTGGCGTGTACAGACTAGGGTGGGCCCCTGGCATAGCATGACAGGTGTGACCCTGTGCAGGGAGGGGGTGGGGGAACATAAATTATAGTGCGGTCGAGAAGGGCCTGGGGGGACTACCCTCCAGAAATTGAGAAATTTTTTTGAAAATCCACATTAAAATTATGCCAAAAAACTAATTTTGTACCCAATTCAGCAATGGTTTTAGGTCTTTGCCTTTAAGTGTGTTTGCATTTTATGGGTTGCCGGGGCCCCCGATGCAGGTGGGCCCCTGGCACCTGCCAGTCTGACTCTATGGTGTACACGCCACTGCCTCCATGTCAAACAGCCAAGAGAGTCATGCGAAGGCTGGTTTATTATTCTCTTAATTTAATGTGTATGATTTAACATAGTTCAGATACATAGGTCTTTGATACATTTTACTTTGGTTTCTCCGGACGATGACTGTATTGCTCTCAGGCGATTTTTAATTTTATTTTTTGTAGCTGCATTATTTTTTCTTCATTGATTTACAATTGAGTTTTGCGGTGCCCCAGTTGGCGTATTTTTTTAATCCAACAAAATCTTGACATAACGTAAAATCAGGGGCTAACTACGACTTCTTTCATGATCGTTATGCCACCTTTTCATTTGTTTTAGGTCTAACCCACAAAGCGTTGGTAAAACCGGATCATTACTCTATTTTCTAAGTTTATTTTCCATTTTAGGTCACGTCCCGTTTCCCTGCCATTTATGTCCACTAGTCTATCGTTCAAAATCTGCCCTCAAACGTCATCTTTGCGTACATCAAGAGGGCCACAAGTGCCACATTTGCGGTTATTGCTCTACTAGTCAGCATAGACTCAACAACCATATCGAGAAACACACGACCGGTAGGATTCGGTAGTTAACCACTGACTTTGTGATATTCTGTGTAACATATTTTCTCAATATGTATTGTCCCCAACTTCAATCATTCCATCACAATGAACAATCTGTACTTGTTAATTTTACGAAATTTACTTGGAAATCATATTTAAACAAATGTTACACAGAACTCTTAAGTATTCTTGGTTAAGCATAAAGTCAAGCATGATTAAATGGTTGTACCATTTTTATCGATTTATAGAAATTCTGCAAGGTTTCGATATTTAGTGACATCATTATTATGGAATGATTACTTCATGACAGAGGAAATGTTGTTAAACAGAGGAAAAGAGCTTCTTTTTTTATGTTGATGTCTGTCTACTGTCTGTGCGCACGGCACCTTTCGATTATCCTATTCATTAAAGAATTGCGTTGCTTTTCACTATCAAATGTTACGAAAACCCATTTTGCTGGCACCCCCAGTCAGGACGGCTAAAAATGATTTCTTTTACCTAGGAAAAAAATACATAACCTGTTAATTTTTGCGTTACATTGTCACAATGGAATGTCTCCCTGGCAGTTCTTTAGCTGTATGTAGCGGCTTGCTCGGTAACCCTACTGCACATGCGTGTCACAGTCCTCCTCTATAAAAGCGAGAGCGCGAAAGCTTTCGGCATTTATTTTCCTTTCAATTCGTCAGGCGGTGACTCAAGAGGGGAGGTAGGGCGGGAGTAGGTTATGTATTTTTTCCAGGGTAAAAGAAACTATTTTTAGCGGCCAGACAGGAGGGCCATCAAAATGGTCTTTGTTGTTACCGCTGAAAAATACATAACCTGTTAATTTTTGTATTAACAGGAGACCACGTCAAAGTTAGGTGGCGGGCACCCTTGATGGGCGCCCTGGGTACGAGCAAGCTTCCCCCCCCCCCAAAAAAAAAAATTTCCTAAATTTCGCTTTTTTTCAGAACAGGTTGTGGGAAGGAAATTTGGTTCACTTCGGAAAAACATGGTGGCCCTGGTTGTTGTTTAAAGTTGAAAGGCCTTGCTTCCGTCTTGAAGTGGGCTTGCTTCTGCTTCGTTCTGAGTGCTTAAGGGCGGTTGACCACAGTCCTGGCTTCAACTTTTGGTCCCAGCCGATGTAGTCCCTCTGATTGTCTTGACATATTCCTCAGGCGGTGATGTGAAGTTCGAGGTGTTCCGCTAGGATGCTGCTGCTAGGATCTCATTTGATGGGATGGCTTTTGGTGAGGAGTTGGTTTCTTCCTTTCCTAATTTCCTCGTGAGTTGTTCATAGTTAGTCAAAGCGTGGAGATCATAGTGGACACAATTGATGATGACGATGGTGGTTCCGTGATGGTGCACGATGGTTTCGATTTTGGTAGAGGAGTTGCTGGCTAAGGCTTGTTGCGTACCCATTTTTTTTTAAAGGCTGTGGCACGTTGATTTGTCTGTCGTTTTCAGATTGCGGAAGCAAGCTGCGTAGAAGCAATTTCACGCCAGACAGTGTTGGAGATGGTTACACAGATCTTGCACGGGTTGATACAGTGCTAATACTTTCTGTGGTACTGACAGACAGTTGCGTGCGGGTCTGTCCAATAAAGGTTCTTGAGTCAGGGACAGTTGCATGTCCCTGGGTTATCGATAGTTTGGATACGCCCAAATTAATGTCCTCCACATCAGGTGCAACGGTTTTCCTTACTTTTACCATGGTGCAGTGTCTTTTTGCGCAGATACAGTAAAACGCTATGCAGCTGTGAAAAAATGGTTACAAAGGTCATCATGTGATGCATGCGAGAGGTGGAAAACGAAAGCCCTTGGAGCAGTGCGACTGGAAATCGGAGTGGATTGGTCCATTTGGGGGTGAGGAAGAGTGCAGCAGTGGCGCTTCATGCTGCGTTCACGTGTCGATTGCATGATGTGTTTGCAGATGCAAGACGGGATAGTTTTTGTTTTCGTGGTCCGAAAGATGTTGTTACGGGAATCTGACGGTCGGGCACGTTGAATTGCAGTGAAGGTCGTTTTCATGGTTTTCGATTCATGGGAGAATTAAGTGCAGCCGGAGCCCGTGGAGGCATTGCAGTTGGTGTTTTGGCGTGACGAAAGGGAGTATTGAGTGGGTCATTCGCTTTGAGTTCACTGGAGAAGCGGTCTTGAATCCGTCGGTTCACGATCCTGGATAAGGATCAAGGAGTTGGGCGAAAGGAAGCCTTAGGAATGGTTTCCATTTTCGTTTTTCGTATTTTTTGATGGCGTGAAAGGTTAGTGGTGAAGAAAAGACGATGTAACCTATTGTAAGGAGGAACGAAAGAGTTGGTTGTCCGTTTTCCTTGGTTTGTTCATTCCATGTCCAAATGGGGAGAAAGGAAGGGGCGGATGGTTCGTTGTTGCAGCTGCCAAACGTACTAGGGAGGCAATGAAAGGAAATTTAGTTGATTAACATTGGTGGTGGAACGAAAGGGACCGATGGCAGGTCTATGCTGGTTCTCGGCTTTCCGAAAGAGGGAATTGAGGCTGATGATTTTGCAATAGTGGACGTCTTCTGGTTCTGTTGTATGTCGGTGTGGGATTTGTGGCCTTTCAGAAAGGGCGAAGTTTGGGCAGTATTCATCATCGAGGTGACGAGAGATGTGCGTTGATGACAGACGAAAACATAGTTTTGTATGAGTTGTTAGGTGGTGGGAAAATCCCAGGCGTCGGTCGGTGCCGTCGGGGTGAAGGGGTTGCTGGATTTTCGTCCGTTTTCTAGGAGCTGCGAGTCTGAGGACACTACCTACGTCGAGAAGGCAGGACAGTTGGAGTGGTCATGCAAAGTTGTCGAGATCTGAGGGATTTCTAATGGATCGATCCCGGGAGAATGCGGGAAGGGAGCCTCGGTGTTTTCAGTTCCAACGGCTAGGCAAACGATAAAAGTCATTCGTTTTGGTCTAGAATTCGTGGGTTCTAGTCACGAATGAGACGAGGGCCAAAGGAGGTCATTCCTTACGTCGAAGTAGTTGATGATCCGAAAGTGGGTTGGTGATGAGGTATTCAAACCCACGAGTTTTCGGATGGTGGATCAATTCCAGGAGGTACGGAAAGGGAGCCACATTGTTTTCGATTCCATCAGTGGAATGAACAGGCTTTCGGAAAGCGGCAATGGCCGAAAGTTGAACGATGGCATTGGGAAGATGTTTTGGGGTGATGGGACGAGTTCAGATTCGACAACGGTACCAGAGCGTCGGCGAAACGAGATTGATGATGCTTTCGGATGGAAGACACGAAACGTGTGTTGAGGCATGGCAAGTCGTCTGAAATGTGGGTGGACGGCGGAGCGTCGTGACCACAGTTTTCGGAGGGTGGGTCGATTCCAGGAACCAACGGGAAGGGAGCCACGATGTTTTCGTTTCCAACGTAGGCTGGAGGGGTCAAGGAATTGCTTGCGATAGCAGGTGCCTTCATCGGGACATTGACGTGGGTTTCAGCCTCGAGTGAGACAAACCCTGGTGTTGAACAATAACAGTTGTTTTGATTTTCACTCCAGACGTGGGGTTAGCCACGATCGAGACGAGCATCAGTGTGGACTGTCACAGTCGTTTTGGTCTTTATTCGTGATGTGGGGTTGGTGAAGGTCGAGACGAGCGGCTCGAGATGAAGACGTTGTCCGTCTTGAAAACTTCACTCAATTCGTGGGTTATGGTCACGAATGAGACGAGCGTCAGCGTTGACAGCCATGGTCGTCTTAATCTTCACTTGAGACGTGGGGTTAGCCACGGTCGAGATGCTGGGAGAGGTGAGAGCATCATCCATTTGCCTCTTCACTAAAAATGTGCGTTTAGCCACGTTTGAGATGCGCACCTGCGTGGGTTGCAACAGATGTCTTGATTTTCGCTCGAGATGTGGGGGCAGCTACGGTCGAGACAACCTCCAAGAGGTGAAACCATCATCCGTCTTGACTCTACACTCAAAACACGGGTTTAAGCCACGAATGAGACGAGCATCAGTGTGGATAGCAACTGTTGTCTTGATTTTCAGTCGAGACGTAGAGTCACCACGGACGAGACAAGCAGCAAGAGGTGAAAACGGCTCCTGTCTGGACTCTTCACTCAAAACGTGGGTTTTCGCCACGAATGAGATGAGCTTCAG
>JAHWFP010150626.1:0-15570 GCA_023313725.1 Lithobius niger | reverse complement strand
AGCCATGGTCGAGACGAGCAGCAAGGGGTGCAAACGGCTTGTGACTTCACTTCTCCTTCAAAACGTTGGTTTTAGTCACGAATGAGACGAGCATCAGTGTGGACAGCAACTGTAGTCCTTATTTTCACTCGAGACGTGGGGTCACCACGGTCGAGACAAACAGCTAGAGGTGAAAAAGGCTTCTGTCTGGACTTTTCACTCAAAACGTGGGTTTTTGCCACGAATGAGACGAGGGTCCGTGTTGACAGCTGCTATCGAGACTAACTGTCCGAGACAAGCTAACTCAGTTTAAAATTGTGAGAATCTGCATCCATGGTATGAATATATGCTGGTGTCACGAGACGAAGACATCAGTCTTGATTCTTGACTCGATTGTTTAAAGTCATGATCGAGATAGCATCGTGTAACAAAAGCAAGTGTGACAGCAAGTTCCATCGTTGTCGGAATAAAACCGAAACTCCAAGGCTTGTCGGTTGGGTGGCCTGCAACAATTTTCGTCCGGGAATCTGGTGCAGGTGGGCGACCTGTTGTCGAAAGCTCCGCCGTGGCACTGTTGGCAGGAAGAGCAGCGTGATTGAGGCGGAGGCCGGGTTGGCGGCAGCTTGACGGAATAGCCCCAACGAAAGTGGGGGGGATATGGCCGGCCGGAACGACGATGAGCATTGGGGAAGGCTTTCGTTTCCCGCTTGATTACGGGTCTTCGGCTGTTGCCAGTGGCGCTGCAGGGTCCAAGGCGGCCTTTCCAAAAGCAGATAGTTGTCGGCGACAACTCAAGAGTGAGCAGCAGCCGCAGCAAGAGCAGCAGACGGGGCTGGTCGGTTGACACAGTAAAGGGAGTCTTCGGTTCCGTGAGGAGAAACCGAAAGGTGGGAGACAGAGCGATGTGGAGACGTTTGCTGGAGGAAAATGAATGCCGAAAGCCTTCGCGCTCTCACTTTTATAGAGGAGGACTGCAACACGCATGTGCAGTAGGGTTACTGATCAAGCGGCTACATACAGCTAAAGAACCTCCAGGAAGACATTCCATTGGAACAATTTAATGCAAAAATTAACACGTTATGTATTTTTCCAGCGGTAATAAGAAAGTCATACTTAGTAATATTTTTTGACTGATCCATGAAAAGGTCACGGTATTGGTCAAATGGACATTATTGATTGAAAAAGCCATTACTCTCCGCTACATGTTTCTGAAAGGGACAGATTTGTACTGGTTACAGTAAATCGGTGCGTTGCTAATTACATTTACACAAATCGCCATGCATTAAGGATAAGCTGCTGTTTTCTACCGTTTTATAGAAGAGACAAGCAGAAGTTTCCAATTTTTTTCTTACTTTACTCGGTTTTTTTTTATTAAATGAAAGTGTGTGTTTATAGTTTTCGAATTCATTTAACCCCCTATTATTTTATTCCAGATGATGCTACTTTACACAAATGTCCTGTATGCCAACACGTTTACCGCAGTAGTCAAAATTTGCACGATCATATGAACATTCACCAAGCCACATTTCAATGTTCCAAGTGCGGTAAATGTTTCAGTTCATCTCGTGACCTTCGCTGTCATCACTGGGTCCACTTAACTCGTCAACAAAAGGAGGCATCTTGGAGGTGTTGCTATTGCAAAATCTTCTTCAACTCTGGACAAGCCCTTCTTGAGCATAAAGCATACAAGCATTTTGCAGGGTGACTTTTCGAGTACGTGGCATGAAGTCACTGAATTCACAAAGCTTTTAAAAAAAAGAATTAACACTCTTCGTATCAGAAATGAACTGTTTGTATTTAAAAGTTCTTTTAGACAGCTGGGCTTTTGTTTACCCTAGTTGGTTTTCCATTCGTGTTACATTAATATATCGTTTACTTTGAGAGTAGCATCAGTTAGTAATATTTATAAAAATTTGCAGATGGTTGCTGTGACAAAATGGAGTGTTGTTCATGCTTGATTGGTCTAATGAAAAGTTACTTCTCATATACGCAGAAAGTTTGGTAACCGAGTAATGTGAAAACATTACGATGGGGTTTTGTGTTTTAATTTGCCTTGATTTTAACTCATGTTGGTCAAGAATGTACTATTGAGCTGGTACTATCACTGGACAGCATGAAACAGGAAAAAGTTTTTTAAATAGTTTTTATTTTTGGATAAATCAAATCAAAAAGGAAAAAACAGACTAATAAAAATAATAACAACATTCTGGCCATTAATTGTCACTTCGTTTAAAACGTTGGTGTAAGAACTACAATTTTTCACGTTTTACGAAGCATGGGCAGGTAAAGTATTATTCAGGTTTTACTTCAAATAAACTTACTAATATTTTTTTTTGTTATGACGTTTTAAGACTGATTTCTTAATTATTTCCACATTTTGGTAGGAACTATTGGACTGGTGGAAGGAATCTTTTTTACTTGTGGTTGGTTCCAAATGGGATAAAATATACATTTTTTTGCATGTAGAAATACACCCTTGTGGATTAAATTACCAGCTAAGATTCGTTCATGCATGCAAATGTAAATTTGAAGTTTTTTTGAAAAATAAATTAGTGAACGATGTACCTAAGTTAATGGTCGTTCCTACGTAACTATAGGGGTTGTAGAATGCAGCAGAAGAATGGTCCAGCAGTCACACTCTCATTAAAACGATATATAATATTTCTCTTATAATTGCAAACTTTACAGAACTACATTTGGAATATGGTAAAATTTGTTACTGAAGTCCCTGACTGAATTAATTTTAGACCTTGTAGATTCAATAAAATGCCGTAAATTACGTGCTGTAACTATTTAATAATGACCAAGAACGATATTACAAGTACAGCGGTTTAAAAATAGTAACTATTTACGTTAAAATACGGAACCAAATCGGGGAATGAACAAAAGTTTCACCACGTTTTATATTCATGCGAACTTCGCAACCAGGCACACCTAAAAGAATGGTCGAATTGCTAACTGGAAGGGGAATACTCCGGTGTACGTAGCATATGCCAAAAGTAAACACTGGCGTAACTGGACTTTTAAAAATGGTACACTCAGTGTACATCTTGGGTACACACACGTGTACATGTGTGTCTTAGGGGTGTGTGATAACGAAAAATTGAGCAAAGCCGAGGATGCAAAAATTCGTAGGAGCGACATGACAGACATGCAACCCCGCAGGTACATCCAAAAACTAGTCTAATTTTCAGCCATATGGTTATCGGCCTTGTTCACCTATACAAGGACAATGGATGAGCATGCTAGACTAAAAACAATACAAAAACTCACAGAAAACCAGCCATACATACAAGTAAAACAGATAAAGAACACTTAAAAATGCCAGCACTGCAAACAGAGAGGCTTGCTACTTGGAACTAAGTCACAATACTTGGAACTACTCACAATACTTAACTGGTAATTGAATATGTTGATTCATTTTTCTGTATTTGGTAAATATTTTATTTAATACGGGAAAATTAATCAACCTATTGAGTCAGTTACCAGTTAATGTAGTCTAAGTATTGTGACATAGTTCCAAGATGTCCGAAATGCAGCAAGCCTCTCTGCAATGCTCGCATTTTAAAGTATTTTTATGTTTTAATTGTAAGTATGACTGGTTTTCTGTGAGTTTTGTGTTGGTTTTTAGCTTATCATGTTCATTTCTTGTCCTTTACGTAGGAGACAAAGGCCGCTAACCATATGACCGAAGTAATTTTTGGATGTACTTTTAGGGTTTCATGTCTGTCAGTGGCTCACCTACAAATTTATCAACCAGACCTGCGAAGTAATCATATTTACTGTCGATCATATTACTTAATTGGCTCATTGCTCGCATCCATATTCAAAAAGCTGGAATATGGTGAAAATGGTATAATTTTTATACTTGTTGACTAACTTTGACATTCTAATGTACCAAATTCATCCTATCGACAAGAGGTTTTGGGTGGTGTAGATTAAAAGCCAGTAGCTTAATTTTTAATTATATCCTTAAAATTGAAAACCATTCGTACGTATTGTCCCACGCAGTCAGTTCAGCAGCACCTTACTTGTTATTATCCTATCACTTCAAAAAAGTAACTTGCTAAAGTATTGTCATCAAATACTCGAACTCGACAACTAGGTTTCAAACTCGGCTCTAATTAAAATTACTCTATTTGCGTGCCCTATTCGTGTCTGCATATTTCCCATCAGATTAAAGACGGGAACGCCAAAGCTCACAAGAGAGATTTCCCATAAGAGATTGTGATTACACGTTGACTGCTCAACCACTGAGCGTCCATGAAACTACCGAGATTGTCACTCACTGGCCTTGCATGCCACCTTTCACAGCCACCTACAGTAAAGGCCGTATCAGCTTTGCCTTCCACAATGCTCCGCTAGAAGGCACGACAAATACCGATGCGACAAGTCTGCCAAGTGGCGCCATCGGTTGACAGAATTTGGAACCCTCGTCGGTTAGTTTGATATTTCGCCGCTTGGTATAGAGATGGCAGTACCTAGCAAACTAGCGCTTCCTTCTATGTCAATGGTTGATTTTACACGCCTAATTTGTCTTGATCTGATCCGGCCTTTACTGTAGGTGGCTGTGCACCTTTACAGTGGCTTTCGCTGAACTATGAGACGCTATGACGGAATTATATTTATTGAGTGAATTCAGTATAGAATCATGAATGGAGAAAATCGGAAATGTTCAGCATTGTGATATTTATAATTGCATTTCAGCCCGCTTCAGCTGAATTGTTATAACAACATACGAATTACCATCCATTTGGCCTTCTTTTCAGCTGAAGGATGCAACACGTTTTCATTGGTTTGTCCTGTTTGCAACAAGATGTTCAACAGAATTGGTGGCCTCCGAATGCAAGTGAATATCCACACTGACCGTTTCGAATGCCCAGAGTGCGGGAAATGTGAACACAACACTTACAATTTGAAACGTCACATGGCTTGTCATTTGCCTCCTAAATAACGGCAGACTTTTAGTTGTGTTGTATGTGGTGCTTCGTTCATTGCCATGTGAAGCTTGCAACGCCATTTTCGGCAAAAGCATTAGTGCGTAAATAACACGAAGTTTTTTTTAATGAAGGACTACAGTTTTCTTTCCAGATAACGCCATTACGGCTTTATGGTCACAAAGAAAAGTACGGGTGCTGGATTTTGACCCAGACTTTACGCTACATCCTCCCGTTTCCTTGGTTTCATTGCAGATAAATCAACCGTACCAGTAGGCTCGTTTTCAGTGGATTGTGGGAGCATGGAAAATCACACCTTTATCATCCACATATTAAAGCTTAAGTTAAATATCTTACCTTTGTGTGGTGCTTAATGCCACTTTTTTTTAATCTTGGATTACGTACGTTTAAGCTGTGTTTGCCTCTGAAAATTTCTTGAACGTAGTAGCTGTAAGCACGGGTGGGCGGTCATTACACTGAATAGCCACCATCTTGTTTGCTGACACAGACTAGCTGTTGCTATGGAAACACACAGTCAGATCAATATGAAGGGAAAAAGCAAAATGCCTGGCCCTGGAGTTGGATAACACGGCTATATCAATGCACCCAGCTATTTGAATTTTACTGCAAGTAAGGAATTGTATTTTTGGCATAAACTTCAGTACTCGTACTTTTATTTGTTACCCTGAAACCTGTGAGTAACGGAGTACCAACTCATTTTTGACAGTGAAGCCTATCCGTTTTAGGGGTATTGTGCTACTAACCAATCATACTAACCAATCATATGCCACCTGTATGAATGTAATCTGTATTGTCACTTCTCTCACCAAGACCGTGCATATGTCACAATCTTCTGTTAGTTGTAAACATTACTATCTCAGTGTAGTTACTTAATTAGCATTAATCTATCGGTCTGGGGCTACATAGAGTATTGTATCCATTGGTTTTTATTTGGCGTATGTAATGTCACATACATTTAACAGGATATAATATATAGTGTTAAGGGTGTATACATAGCAGAATATAGAATCAATTTTTTTAAACAGGAAATACAGAAAAGACAATACGAACAACTATATAATTATGCAAATTCTAACTTGCCACCCACAACACGAATAGAAAATAGAATCCAGCAAGAGAATGCACTTACGGCTGGCCAAACTCTTTGGGTTTGAAACTCCCTATCGCTCTGTCCAGGCGATTTTTTTTGAAACCACTTACGAGATTGGGATTAATTTTAGTATTCACTTAGGGCTGGTCAAACTATTAGAGCTTGAAACTCTGTCTGTCTGTCTGTCTTTCTTTCCAGACAATTTTTTTCAAACTGTTTCCAGACTGGGATTAATCTTGATATGCACTTAGGGCTGGTCAAACTCTCAGGGTATGAAATCCTGCTTATTTGTCTGTTCAGGTGATATCTTCCAACCTCTTACCAGATTGGGTGTAAACTTGGTGTGCTCTTAGGGTTGGCCAAACTCTTTAGGGTTTGAAACTGACAATCCTTCTGTCCCGGCAATTTTTTCAGACTGCAAGTTTAGATTGGGATTAAACGCTCTTGGCACCAGTGATGTTGTAAATGGCAGAATAATTTATGCTTACTTAGGCCCTTGCCCATGTATACGTTGTCTATGTTTTAAAATGTTTGTCTCCTATAGCAAACATGCTTTAAAACATTGATATTTCTGTCGTTCTTCCATGGCACGTGACGTTGCATGTGAACATTTAAAGTTGCAAAACATCGTACGCATTCTCCACAGATAGAACATCTGTAGCATTCTGTGTGTTCACAGTCTCTTTGGGCATTTGTCACAAGCACAACGACCGCCTATTAACAAAAAACAAACAAAATGTTGTCTGACCATAGTGCACAAGTTTGCCTCGATTGATTGCTTGTTAAGGTTGAAAAATGATGGATAATTTGGCAAAGCATACTTTTATCATGACTAGAGAGTTTAATGTTAGGAATACGCTCAGCTTCCATCACCTAATGACCAAAGGACAGTGTATTATGTCACACGAGAATCGAACTTGCATTCAAAATGGCAGTTGCTCCCTAATCGCCAATCCAGCCAGATCCAGCTGGCTAAAAAACAGATTTTATACTTGAGCATTACCAAAACGATTTTCTTATGGCCAAAATCATACGTAAGTGCTAGCGGTACTTAGTTAGTAAAGTAGCAGTACACGTTACGGACACAATACACAATACACAATACACAATACACAATTCGTTTGTAGGTTGGGTTGATACGCACTCATGTGTATTGCCAGTGTACAGCGTCTTCAAAGTGTACGAATAGTTTGTCTGTGTCTCATAATCCTAAGTTATTTCCTAATAGAAACCTACTCCAAGCCAATCCACTTCCTTAGTTTTAGCGTTCGACACAAGTAGAACTGTTCACGAATTAAATTTCTTGTTCCCGTGTTCGGAAGGGCTGAAAGTGAAGCAACACCCAGACCTATGTTGGCCAAAGCGAAATAGATACCAAGGTTAATCCCAATCCGGTACCCGGTTTGAAAGAAATCACCTGGAGCAACAGAAAGACAGATAGGTAGCACAAAGTGGATACCCAGTTTAATCCCAATCTGGTAAGCAGTTTGAAAGAAATTGCATGGTCAGACAGAAAGACAGACAGACAGACAGCAGAGTTTCAAACCCGAAGATTTTGACCAGCCATAGTGGATACCAACTTCAATCCGAATCTGGTAAGCAGTTTGAAAGAAAGAGAATGGACAGACAGATAGGAACAGTTTCAGCCGTAAGAGTTTGACCAAAGTGCATACCGAGTTTAATCCCAATCTGGTAAGTGGTTTGAAAGAAATAGCTTGGACAGACAGAAAGAGAGACAGAGAGCCAAATTTCAAATCATAAGTTTGACAGGCTCTAGACCAAGCTGAAATGAATACGGTTTCAGCAAGCAAAACAGCAAAAATGTCTGCTTGTATGGGACTCCATTGTTCTGAATGTAAGACACCCAGGCCTAGATATATTTTTGCCAATTAATCATTTAATATCAATTAGCTCTCACCCACAAAAATCTCTAAACAGCCTGCTTCGCCCATTTTTGGCTCGTCAGTAGAGAATACCTGTAACAAGGGCGAAACAGTCTATCAAGAGATATTTGTGGGTGAGAACTAATTGATATTAAATGATCACAGGTGCTCTTACTGTCAAGAATACGAACCAGTAGGAATGTGATGGAAATAATCAGCACATGATTTTGTGATGCTCTTGGAATCAAAGAAATTACTGGAAGCATGGATCGACACGCACGTAGCTTGTGGATGGCCAGACTGCTAGAATGATTTATGGTTATCATTTCTTTATGTAGTGAAGCCTTACGAAAAACGCGTACTGCACTCTGACCATTGGCTTGATCGTTTTAGACGTGGAATATCGGTCAGCAGCACAAGAGTTGCTGCATTAAAGCTCCTGGAGCGTAGCGAGACGACGTGGAAAGAGCGAGCGAAGCGAGCAATCCACTAGTCATTGTTTAAAAGTGTGCTGATAAATAAGTTATCACTAATCTTTTTAATAATAGTTATCGTCACACTTTTAAACAATGGTTATCAACACACTTTTTTTGAACAGGCAACCAACCAAAGAAAAAAAACTCCAAACTTCATTATGTGTACTGTTGACCATCTAATGTTGAAAATTCAATTAGAAATATATTTTCAAAAATAAATTACTTTTTTTTAACCATTGCCTGCAACGCTTAAATAATTCAGCTTTTATGTGGAAGGGTATGCCAAAACCCTAACAACACTCAATCCCCACAACGTATTTATTTTTTTCGAGCGCCACCCCATCATTTTTGGCTGCCCCCTTGTCGCCCGCCCGCCCTCTCACCAGATCGAAATCAAGAAAAACGTTAGTTTCTTTCACAGTGACAAGACTGACTTGAGGTAACATCAATGTGTCAAAAATTCCTAAAACTTAACCTGACAAAACTGCCCGTCTTCGTTGTTGACAACTTTAGTATACAGCCTAGTTACGACTGTGAGAGTTGTAAAATCAAAAACTTTTTTTCAGCAGGATCTAAAACATTCTCAAAAAAATAGGATAGGCAACAGTTAAAAACGATGGATGTAAGAAAGAATTGCAAGAGAGCTATTTTTTTCTAGGGGAGAGGGAGGGGAGCACGAAATTAGAATTTTTTGGTTCACTCCCGACTAAAATTCCTGCTCCAGGACCACCTTCTCAATAAAGTGATTATAGCATCGTGTTACCTCTATGGTTTGCTACATTATCTTATGAAATACAAGTAAATAATAAAGGCTTACTAATCTTAACTATTTTTAATGTATGATTTTCTCTGTTATAACCTTGTTATAACCTCGTATGATCAGTGACTGTAGGTTTTGTTTCCCAAACAGTTTTACTTTCCATTCAGAAAATAATTATCTATCTTATTTTTTATTACTGTGAAGCAACAGCATGTCATCCAATTATGGAGTTCCTAAACTAGTTCGGCAGCCGGCAGTAAAACGCAAAAGAATAGTCTGCACAATTGTTCATTGCTGATTGTGTACATGTATGGTGTGTGTAACCCAATTCTGAATGATGCCACCTTGGCAACTTTGGGGAATTCCCGATGGCATCAAAAATGGAGACGAAAAACGGTTTTTGGCTTCTAGCGTCTAAACATTTCATCCGATTGGAAATTAACCGGTTACCAATTATGTTTATAATAAAATTTCCTTTAAAAAATGTTCTATTCATATTTTTGGTAAAATTAATGCTTCTTGCCGAAATTCGCTATTTAAGTTATTGGCCGAGTGAGCGAGCGAAGCGTAGCCTATAACGGACACCAAATTGCAAAATGTTGGTCGGTCTGTTGCACATTTTTAGTCTGGGTGGAGCCCAAACGAAAGATCGGATTGGAATGAAATATGGTACTACGCTTGATACCCCAAAATGTATTGCTGAGCCAACATTTACCCTAAATTGAAGAATTATTACGGGAAAAAAAACACATTTTCGAATTTATTTCTAACGCTCACCATTGTAAATTTGGAATCATGAATAGTTAAGGTATTCTGACGAAGCGTACACCATGCTGGTGGTTGTCAAATAAACTTAAAAAACACAGCCAATTAAATTTTGGTTGTTTCGTTCTAGCTGATAACCTTTTTCGACGTAACTCAATGAAATAATAACATTTGATTTTCGCATTTTAACCACCACTGGAACATCGCAACTATAAAAGAAACAAAAAGATTCCGTTAACGATACACCTGAGCAGCATTAGAAAAAAAAAGAATGTTTGGAGGGATTACCTTTAGCATGGTGACAGAACTAGCATTTACACTAGAGATGGGAATCTCGAATATGAAACCTAAATCGTCGTATCCCGGCATAGCTATACATATAAAACGAAACTACATCAGGTGATTTACACACAACACGAAACAACAACTTGCCTGCATCTAATAGTTTAAACATTCCTCGTTGCCACAGCAACATGTAGCCTCGAAACCGTGGTGCATTAATGAATAGGCCTAATCTCAAACGCAGCTGCTACTTACGAAACCAAAATGGCAACTAAAAATTAGGCCTAGAGGCTAAAGTAGGTCTAAGAGCTAACACTTTTTGACCTACAATATTGTGATCGTCACCGATGGATTATAAAGTGGTTTTAAGATCACTGTCGCTGTGCGTGACAGAGGTGAGCACCTCAATATTTTCGTTGGTGGCCTTATCAAGACTAGTGGTAGACCAGCAGCAGCATTGCCAACTTTCTGAATCTTTTGATTATTGTTAAAAACCATCTCTCTGATGATTGTTTGGCTTACGGTTAAATGCTTTATTATTAACATTTTGTAATCTGGGGTAAGGTAGTCTTAGTTTTAAGTGTGAGTGTACGGCGTCCTGGGCCAACTATTAAAAATCAAATCACAATCAAATCTAGGGAAGGCGCTTTGTGTAGCAGTAATTAGTTGTAAACAATGTCAGAATTATTAGCGGCAGAAGCCCAATCAGCCATGACAAACGTGCCGTTTTATTTTTAGTCGGCGGCGATGGCTCACATCTTCAGTGTCGGATGTAGAAAGATGATAAAAATAACTAAACACATACTAAATGATGGAGCAAACGAAAGCCTATTAATATAATATTAATAAATTATAAAATATGATACGTAGCTTTGGCCTATTTGAAAATAAAGCTAAAATAAGACAAAGGCCTGAAAATAACAGCAGTCACAACAAAAGGTAAATAGCCTAAACTTAGCCGAATGAGCATTTCTCCTAGATTTTTAAGGAGCATTAACACATATGGTACAGTCATTAAAATGAACACTAAATATAAATTTGAAATAAAGGTCTGTTCGCTCCACCTGCAATAGACCCAAAACCTGTTTCCTAGTTTTAGGCCGTTTACCCATGATACATACAACAATTACATGTTACATTACAATTCTTGGCTTTAAATACCTGCAATACGCGTTCTTATTCGGATAAATAGACGTGGTTAGGCTTAGATGAAAGATGAAGATGTATATTTTCCAACAAAGGGAATTAAAACGATTCATATTAATTAGGAGCTAACCTACGGCAGTTTACCTAGGTTGTAGTGCTGTGCTTTTCGCTCTATTTACTACAAGTTCCATCTTTAAACTGCTGCACTACCCGTTCCAGTTCGGCTGAATGGACGTGATTAGGCTTAGACGAAGATGTATATTTTCCAACAAGGGTAATTAAGACGATTTATATTAATTAAAAGCTAAGCAACGGCAGTTTAAAGATGGAACTTGCGGTAAAATAGCGCAAAATGCATAGCGCTACACTGTAGAAAGACTATCGTACCTTAGCTCCTAATTAATATAAATCGTTTTAATCACCCTTGTTGGAATTCGTTTCAACATAATCACGTCCATTTATCCGAATTAGAACAGGTGGTGCAACGTTTAAAGATGAAACTTGTGGTAAAATAGAGCACAACGCTACAATGTGGGTAAACTGTCGTAGCTTAGCTCCTAATTAATATAAATAGTTTTAATTACCCTTGTTGAAAATATAAATCTTCATCTTTCATCTAAGCCTAATAACACGTTATGAATTAGAACGGGTACTGCAGCTGTTTAAAGTCAGGAATTGTAACACAAATTATACACTGTTGTATGTGTAACATGCGTAAATGGCCTAAACTAACTAAAAGAACCAATTTCGCCAAGAAGGATTAATTTTACCAAATTAATTCACAGAACCTTTTCTGAAGGAAATTTTATTCTAAACATAATTGGTAACCGGTTAAATTTCACTCGGATGAATGGTTTAGATGCTAGAAGCTAAAAAAAAAAAAAACGTTTTTTCTTGTCGACATTTTTTGGATGCCATCGTGAATTTCACAATTATGTGTGGAGTAGGGACATACTGTAGAACATCTCAACGCAAAAACATTTTGTGCAGGTGGTATTTTTACGTTAGGCCAAAAATCGGTATTTGGCAACGGCTAAACTTCTCGCGCATCGTTATAAAAAAATTAAGGCAGTCGAGAATTATCAAGAACAGCAACTGTTGTGTTCTGTTTATTGTTCGCTCACTTGTGGATTAGTGACTGACTCTGATGCTATGTTCATTTAATTTTTTGGATTTATAGAGGTAACTTCTTAAATGTAGGGCATTTTTTAAATTAAAAAATAATAATTTTTCAGAATAGTCATCTATGGGTCTGCGGCTGCTAAATTTATTATTGAATGTACGAAATTTTACTTAAGTTGGAAAAACTAGCAGATAACGTGAAGATGTCTTTTATTCTTTACTGGTACTTTGTAAGCATTGCGTATAAATTTCTGATTTACTTAAAACGGAATTTTTTCTTTCTATTTTTCTGTTGTTTTAGGGAATACACCGGCAGATGGGAACTCCTTGGTTTGTGAATTTTGTGGTCAAAGCTTTTTGAATGTTTCATCGCTGAAGGGCCACCGAAACAGGCATTTGGGACGGTTTAAGTGCTCCACATGTGGCCTATGCTGCTCTTCTTCTAAGGATCTTCAAATTCATGTCCAGACACACATGCCCAAAGAACAACGAGAAGTTTGGCTATGTAACATGTGTGGAAAGTTATACATGACACGTATTTCCCTAATGGAACATCGAAGAATGAAACATGGAAATATAACGTAGTTACATGCCTTTACTGTTGAAACATCATTCTATCATAAGTTATCTATCCATTACAAGAATGAAAAGTCTTGTAAGAAAAATATGTACTGTATATAAAGCATGTCTACATACTTCTTCCTTTCCTTGTTTCTTTATTTATTAATTTTAATATACAATAGCATGGACTTCATGATGTGCTAATGAAATTGTAACGTATGCTCATGTTGGCTGTAATAACAACTTACGTGATGAAAAACTAAATTTTAGCTTAGCTAGTTTGTGGATTTGGTCCGTGTATTTTAATTAAACACAGTACTTCAACATTATTGTATGCATTGGATTCATTTGGGTTAACGACTTATAAAGTGTTTGTGTATTTAATGGCTCCCCTGTAAAGTAGAAGTAGTTTAATCGTTCATTGCAGCTCACAAAAAGGCATCAGAAAATCAAAAAATACTAATAAGGGTTCTCATGGTCGATACGTAATTTTAACTCTAGCAATAGTAATATACATAAGTCAGATACCAGAGTAAAGTGGTTATCAACTTTCGATTTATTACAGCCATCGACGTGAGTGTAAAGCATTATAAACAATACTATACTTTGTTCCACATTATGATTGCAGAAAACTGACGCTATGACGTCACGTTTTCTTCCACTACGAGTGCAAAAAATCTGTAAGCATCCCATTCGTAGACTGTAACAGTAGCTATTTTGAGTCTACAAGTGTAACATCCACATGTTTTTGCACTCCTAGTGCAAGGAAACGAGTCGTCATCCAGTCAGTTTTCTGAAAACATAATGTGGAACAAACTATAGTTCAGGAAAAACCTACACTAGTTGATGACCTGAACACTTTCTGAGAGATTTTTACTCCTAAAATATCTTGGTTGATTCAGGTAAAACATGTACTATGTACTATGTACGACGTTAGACATACCGTCGCAATCCAACTTCCAATTATGCATGAAGAGGTTCTATTGCTTCGCTAACTCTCTCTCCACTGACTAATGTGGGCGGCATTTACTATACTAGATTACGAAATAATATATGATATCGAATGTGGCGAATTTATTGTAGTCATATTAATATTCTGCGTGTGTACTGCACGTCGTATTAAAATGCATCAAAATTATCAAATATGCCATTGTATTGTCCATGATATGAAAAATCAGAGAAAAAATTCAAAGATGCATTCTATACACTTCTAATGAACAACGTTAATTTCTAAAGATAATATTTTTGTTTATATTATGCAGCGGTGTATTTGCTTAGATTCTTTTAGTTTATAATAAAACAATCAGACACTTAGAAAATACAGTGATTTCACTTCTTGTTAGCAGATCGATAACAATTTTCAGATTCAAACATTAACGTGTCGAATTAACTGTAGTCATATTATGATTCGGTGCATTTTTACTGTCCGGTGTATTAAACTGCATGAGAATTATCAAATATGTCAAAATAGTACCCATGATCTGAAAATAAGAGAAATAATTCAATTAGTGAGGATGTTTTACAACATGTAATCCCTTTGAATTGGTACTACCAGGAGCTAATAAATGCGTTCATTCACGTCCTAAGTGGGAATACCTATGGGGTGACTCTCACTTGCTATTCCATCTCTTGTTCTAAGGTCTTATGGGTGAGAAGCTGCACACTTGCTTCCCAGCTCCAGGACAGTTCATTCAACATCGCCAGAATCTAATTTTCCGAATGAACGCAAAGAAGAACTAGCATCCAGGATGTACGATAAACAGTGTGGAGTCGGGAAGTGACAAACGGAATTCCTAAACTCTTGGCCGTGGATTAACCAAACGAAATTCCTTGTGCTTGCTTGCCGAAAGCAGTTTGCTTGGGTCAACCACGTAACCTTTGATATATCTCACACATATTTATTAGGTAAGATTCCGACAGCGTAATTTTAACGTAAGTTAGCCACAAAAGTAATTATGATCATTCGTTCGACTGATGGCAACATGGGGCAGAGGCAGAACAAGTACGCTTAGAACTCGTGTATTTTTTTGTTTTTTCTCCCTGGCTTATGGATTTTCGTGGATTTTTGTGTTTTTTTCCGTTTGATGCTGTGTCTACATTCATGTTAGTTAACAGCCGCGTAGGTTACAGCCCGGCCAGCAGAACCCCTCGTAAGGCAATGCTGAGTATATGTTCCCGAAATACAATTGTTGGCATGTTTGGCAGTCTGTATCCAGATTATTTTTGGTTAGATCAGAGGGAACGTGGGCAGTACTCGTCTTCATTGCCGAACTAGTCCCTCAGGTTTGATTGTTTTCTTTCAGCCGGGTGGCTTAGCTTGACTCCTCTTTTCATCTGTGAGTTATCTCAATGTGCTTTTACTATTCTTGGTATTGAGGAATTTATGTGTTGTTCAGGTGTTTAATACTTTTTGTTGATTTGTATTGCTGTTTTGTGTAGATTGTTTTTTGTATCCAACATAATTGTGTATTGTATTGAGTCTTTTAAAAATTTCCCTGCCAGGAATTCTTTAGCTATGAATTATAATTTGTTGAAGGCAGATTTTATG
>JAHWFP010150621.1:0-21874 GCA_023313725.1 Lithobius niger | reverse complement strand
CTGTGTAACTGCATATGCGTTACTAAAGCTGAATTCCATACGAAGTCTTTTCCACATTCACCACATTTAAACGGTTTATCTTCTGGGTGCATAGTAACTTTGTGCTCTCTTAAGAGGTCAAAACGTCCGAAAGTCTCACCGCATACTCCACAAATACAGGATGCTTGCGCGCCGTGGGTAAGCATGTGTTTAGTTAAATTCAGCTTATATTTAAACACCTTGCCACACTTATCACAACTTAGCGTCATCTTTCGAAACTGTAAAAACGATTATGACATTAATCAAAAGCAGACACGTCTAGGTAACAAAAAAAAGCAAGGCCGGCTGAGATACAAACTGCGTTACAAATTCATCTAAACGTCAGTGCTTTACCTGGAAAAGGAACGCCAAGGGCCGCGAAGTGCCGTACGGCATGGCATGACTACCTTATGAAAAACAAAATTTGCCTAAAGCTCTTCTGCCCTCCAAATGAAACCAGCAGTAAGTGCAAAAAGGTAGTACCTGCATAAACACGTTATTCCCGTCAAGTGATAAGTGTCGCTTCATTCAAAATCAACTCTCACATCCTACCTCTTCTGTGATTGGCCAAAAAAACATAAAATACAAAACGCGTATCTGCTAAAAACCATGTCTACTAAACTAACTGGCCCGACCTACAACGAATTAGAGGGGGTACACAAAATGGACGCCACGACTATCCCATTCCTTGAGGTCTGTTCGGGAATTGGCAAATCGTATCGGTGAAGGTTTGTACGGAGAGGAGCAACATCTATTGGCATCTAGTGGCGGTTATCAAAAGATAATTTTAATTTTACGTAAATTTGCGTGACAAATTTTTATTATATATTATAATATTTTAAAAAAGTTTTTAAGCTATCACTCAGCCACGGTTAAGCTATTTCGCTGCGCTTGGAAAATAAAAAAGCGACACGTTCGTGTATCCAGAAAGTGTTACAAGGGAAGGAACGTTGCATTTTTGTACGGACGGTGCCGCCATCGGGTGACAGAAAGAGGCAATCATCGCTTAAGTGTCGTTTTTGGCGGCCATATTTCCCAACCTAGTGGCGTATGATATTTTTCATTCAAGATCCGGCCAGTACTGTAGATAGCCTTGGTTAAAACATACCGCATGAGAAGGCAGTATCTACTCAGTTGTAATGTTTGAAGATACTGTTTTAAGGTGTCCGCTTCGTCGGTTCTGGTTGCAGATACTGCTTCCTTACGTTGTAGCCTACCAGGAGCCTGTTTCAAGGGCTGTGATTGGTTCCTTGGTTCTGTCCCACCCAATGAAAACATCGAACACATAAGCAACGTTGGAAGGTTGCTAGGCAACCTGAAACAAATTTCGCGCGTCTTGTACAGCATCCTCTCTAACAACAGCGCATCGTCTCTTATCTGCGAACGACGTAAACAATGTCTAACAGAGGCATGACAATTTTAAATTTAGCTCTACAAAGAAAGCAAGGTCCAGTGACACAAGAATGCCAACAGGAACCCAAGAAATCTGTCAGTCATTGATGATACCGAATAGAAACGGTAAGATTTTTCCATCTTATAAATCATGCAGAAGTTAAAAAAATCATCCATGTTTCTCTACCTCATACCATAGTGAGAATTATCATGTCACATTGCAATGTTATTAATACGGTGGTAATTATCTAGAATAACTACTTTGCAAGCTAGCGACTTAATTCACCTACCCATCGATTCCACATGTCGTAAAACGTGCGAAAATCATAACGAAAACGTGCGTAAACGCTTATTTATTCTTAAAAGAATTATTAAAACACGTTAAAACGCTACTCACAACGAGCTAGAAGTGGCCGCCATTCAACGCGATGATACCGCAACATAGAAAACCTGATTTCGACCACAACATCAGCAAACGGAAATTACCTTCATTTGCAACGCGACACAATGGCTGAAGAAGACGAGAATTTCATATTTATAATTTTTATACCAACATTTCTTTACAGTATGAAACACTGTCCGCAGGGGCGCACTTCGCGCGCACTATTATATACATCGAGAATTTGTCTAATCAGAAATAGTGTGACGCAAGCATTTGTGAAACAAAGAACAAATTATGTCACTTTCTTGTTTCACAAATGCTTGCGTCATACTTTTTCTAATTACACCAATTCTCGATGTATATAATAATGCGCGCCCCTGCGGACTGTGATTCCGGTCCCAAATATAACAGTCTGCCTGGGAAAAGAGATAATTTCCGTTTGCTGATATTGTGGTCGATCTCAGGTTTTCTATGTTCGGTATCATCGCGTTGAATGGCGGCCGCTTCTAGCTTGTTGTGAGTAGCGTTTTAACGTGTTTTAATAAATTTTTTAAGAATAAATAAGCATTTGCGCACGTTTTCGTTATGATTTTCGGATGTTTTACGACAGAAGGAATCGAAAGGTAGGTAGGTGAATTAAGTCGCTAGCTTGCAAAGTAGCTATATTAGATAATTACCAATACGGTAATGCACAAAACTGAAATTACATGCACGAATAGTTGTACAGTACAATTTTTTTAAATCTCCTGATTATTAACCTGTGTGTGTGATAGTGTGTGGACCTTAAAGGGATATACCTCCCAGTGCCATTTTTCTCGATCCTCCATATCAAGTACGGCCCCAAAGGTCTATTTCCTTACCGTTAGTCTTTCCCTCGCTAAAAATCCTTTTTAAAATGTAGCGTCTAGGAGATTTTCTGTTGAATATAATGGAACTTTATTTACTAACGACCCATCACTAAATGATGCATTGCGCGCGTACAATAATCATGACGTTTCATCTCTGTGTGTACATCTACTAATTTTCTAATAATTACCATGAGATATAAAATCTAAGAGACTAATGCGGTAAAAATTAAAATTAATTATTCCAATAGATCGCCGAAGCAAAATTATAAGACACTAGCCTAGAAAATTATAAATTTTGATTTTAAAATACGAGAATCATTCCGGTTGGTGACGACACAATCGTTGACTTGATTCTGTCTCGTGTATTATTCCCAAAGCCAACCGAGACAGCATCTATGCGAGGAATGCAGCTACCACCCCAGCCGACCGTGGCTCTGTAATTGCTCGGATGACGATCTGCGCGTAACTGTAATTTGGCACGCGGAATGTTAAAAGGCAGGCCCAGTGTCCCTTTAAGAGTGGATTTCTTAGACCTAAAACGTGCTATTTTTGTTGTGGGAGAAAACAACGTTATTGTAAGCCTAAGAAATCCGCTCTTTCGTTGTTTTTCCCTCCATTTTTATGTAGTGCACCTTGTAGCTATGCCCTCCAAATGCTAGCTCGTACCCGTACTTGGAGCCAATATGGCGGCAAATGCTACTCTTCTATAGGGCAGTGACATAACGTTGTATTATTGTATATAACTATGCTGGAGCCAGTAACTAGGATAGCTGCAAGGGTCACTGGAGGGGGAAAAGAAGGGCGCGTTACTGAAGACAGTGCTGTTTAGAGTGGATTTTTTAGGCCTATAATGCACGATTTTTGTCGATTTGTTGGCAGTTGCTAACATTTTTAAGCAAGTGGAATCTTTATTTTCCAATTACTACCTAGTAGCATAAGGGATTGGAGAAAACGGTTTTTTTAAGCCTATGAAATCCGCTCTCAAAGCACTGCCTTGACTAGAAGTGCCATTGTTTAACCCTCCATTTTAATCTAGTGGCCCTTGCCGCTATCTCTCTTGTAGCCAATATGACGTCACATGACGCTGCTCTATTGGCAGCAACGAAAATGTATTGTCTCGCATAATGTCATAATGTTTTGTGTTGATCTTATAAAAAAAATGAGCATACCTGCATGATTGTGTACTGCGTAGGTTAACGTTGAACTCGTGTGGTCACTGTGGCTGAGCGGTGGGAGCACTTTAAATACTTCCTTAAGCTTATTAGTGGGTACAAGAGGAAGCCCCTGGTTACGGTAAAAAAGGTAAGAAAAAGAAGCCAAACATGGAAATAGTACATTAGACACAACGTCATACAGGAAAACGCCTTTACCCGTACGTTTCTTTTAGAGTGTGGGCAAGGATTCGTGCCAGCTACAGAGTTAGTCTCATCAATCAACTTTCCCACTCCTCCATTGGTTTCTATACCGATTTCTTGGCCTATTTGCCTGTCTCAAGAGTGACTAGAGCTTTGGTTACTGGAATGGGGACCCCGGCAGCACCTTGACAGATCTGGTTATTGAAAAGTGACCACCCACACAAAATACGTATCTGATAAAGCCTATTGCCATACAACACGAAAAGGCAGTATCTACTCACTTACTGCCTTGTTCAGCTGTATTACAATGCTGGTAAAAGCAGTAAGTGTAGTAATTAGGATTAAATACATTATTTTCGCATTTTTAACAACACCCCAAAAAGTGAATCTGTTTTGGTAGTACTTGTGCCAAGTTAGAAGACTGTGCAAGAAATAGAAATGTGTGGGAAAAAAAATTCACGTTACTTCATTTTTCTCAAAATGTGGATTTTGCACTTAGTGCCGTTTTCATTTGGAGGGCAGTCTTGTTGTGGTGTTAGCATGACAGCTTGGGGAGTGTATTACGTCATCAAGTTGGGGGGGGGGGTACCCTCTCCTACCTTTTGTAACCCTTACTTCCAAACTTTGTTTTATTGATTGGAGGTGGGGTCAAGTTAATGACGTAATAATGGATGGGATTTTTGCGAATCAGATGAGGGGAGAAGAACTGCCATATTTGTTATGACATCATACTTGAACGCCCCCTTGTGCTGAATAATCTTGCACATCACTTTATCTTAGGTGGCCTTGCCACCAAATGTACTTCCCTTAATTACGCGCATCCACCGGGGGGCGCAATAAAGTATATACGAGCATGCGCACCTATGGAGGACCAAGACTTTGGAATAGGAGTAGTAGAGTGATCATAGCTGTTACTCTGGCCGCGGACACCTTGGGCGTGGCACCCATCTGCAGCCACAATTCTGTGTAGAATAGCAAACATACATCATGGCAACAAGGATGGGATTTTTTGATTCCTGATGGGCTAGTAAGTCTAGCTAAAAACTTAAATTTAAAAAGAGAGATTTGTTGCCACAACTGCTAAATTCGGTTTCTATTGCTTAAAACGAAATATACATTACCTGTAACTTTTAGCATTTTTATTCTCAAATGCTTTTTCGGTTCAAAAATTCAGTTCTGGTCCCATCATTGAATCCATGCAAACAGTATTTAACAAGTTATAACATTTTAGTCCATTGACCTGTAATTCTACCTGTAAACTTTACCATTAAATCTATCTGTAAATTTTAGCATTTAAAGTAGACCTCATATTTTGGCGGCGGGCACCTCCCGACGGGTTCCCCAGGGTTTAGGAACCGGTTCCCCCAAAAAGGCACAGACTTCAGCAAGATTTAGGATATCTTTTCTGATTTGGTGGCCCTCTAAAGGGCCGTTGTTTCGTTTCTTCTCCAAGTGCTTCGGGGGTTGGATAACACTTCTGGCTGTGATGATGGGTGCCAGCTTGTGAAGTCCGTCTGCGTGGGCAGTTATGTCCCAAGTAGTGTGACATGAAGACTGATGTGTTCCTCCATGATGCAGCTTATAGAATTTCAGCACTAGGGATCCCACTATGGAAGTCGAGATGGCTCTTACCTCATGTGCTGTGATACAAATGTTGTTGTCATGGCAATCGATATCTGATGCTTCACAGGTGTTCAAAATGACTGTCTTGATCCATTGCGGCTGAGGTTTCACCAAAGTTTTTGTGAAGGGTAAAAATAATTGGTTTCTACTTTTCCTAATCTAGTTGCTCTCAATCATTTTTAAGAGGAATTCTTAAAGCTAGAACTGGGCACAGAAATCGTTTGAACTCGTCTCCTGTGATTGAAGAAAGCGCTGGGATGATTCTCGGTTTTGTAGGTTCGTTGGACTTTTGGGTTTTTTCTTTAAACAAGGCTCTTGGAGTTAATGAGACTGCCTTGTAAGCTTCACAGGCCGGATCCATGAGAGTGCTTGTACTTCACTGCATCGTAAGCTTAATGCAAGACCTATTAAGAATACGGCTTTCCTTGTTAACAGGTGAAGGTTGCAGTTTAACATGGGTTTGTATGGTTCTTTCATGAGGAAGTTTACCCTTGCCCCAGAAGACGAGTACGTTTGTGATTAAGAGTAATAAAGTTGAGCTCGTTTTCGTTTATCTTTCTCCACCTCGAGGTTCCATTGAAAATTCTACACTTACTTTTCATTTCCTCAAGTGCCCGCCCCATTCATCATTTTATCACCAGCCGCCCTCTTAAAGCGGGCATTGCACTCGCTGTATTTCAACGCATCACATTATGACCATCCTGCAATTTGTCTTCCAAATTGTTTCAGCTTGGCAGTAATGCAGTTCTCTTCGGCCCATTTCATTACTTACATAATGTACCTGTGCACACCTTCGATCTTGGAGTGATAATTGGCATCAGTGCAACTAGTATCTGTACATCTGAAAGGAGCATCAGAAAGTAGAGTGGATACGATCTGTAGACGGTCATTGTGTTCAAGTCTCTTCGTTTCCAGTTCAGTGGGTCGCCCAGTATCGTGGGTAGAGTAGATATACAGAATAATCTGTAGAGGAAAATGATTAGACCCCACCACATCTTCAAAAACCTTGGAACTAATGATGTTTGCACATAAACCAGACGATCCCAGCTCGTGGTTGATCCATGAGGAAGCACTGTTAATGTAGCTAACTACCTGCAACAATCTCCGGGAGCAACCTTATCAATATTGGAGATCAAGATCCTTGAGGTAAGCATGCAGGATTTCAAGAAAAAGCCTTTATTGTTGAAATCGTTGCCAATGGCAAATTGTTCCTGGCTATAAACTGTCAACAGCCGCAACTTCACCCCAGATTTGTGAGAGAGTATCTTAAGTAATCTTAGATTTATCGTCAGTGGGAAAGTTGATATTGACGAAACGCCAGACGACTCTATCGATGATGAGCTCCACCCACATAAACCTTTTGCATTTGGCAATCTCTGCACTCTTAAAGTGAAAAGCACTACTTTTTCGCCAAAGGATCACTGAGCCGCCAAAGGGTCTTCCTGTACGTTCCAGGTAGGATCCATCGCGCTGAAGACTCTGCACTTAAGTCACAGTGAACATTCTGTAGACAAACGTCTTCAAAGTTGTGCAACCAGGTCTGTTGTACGAGGAGGATGTCAAGTGGATTCATAAAGGCCAAAAGTAGAGAGAGCACACCCTTCACACAATTACAATGTCAAGTCGAGATTCACAAGTTATTAGAGGAATTCAATGTTAATGACGTGATGAGTCTTATACAAATAACCTCACTCAAATAGTATGTGGCCAATGTTTCCACAGAGCAAGCAGAGCATGCAAGTGCAAGGGAATCTCAAGCTAGAAGGGCGTATTCCATGGGTTTCTAGTTCTGATTTTTATGCCTTCTTACAATAATTCTCGCATCTTCAGATGTTTCGCCATAAATAATCTTCACACATATTCATAAATATATCTTGGGCCGAAGTACTTTTGTTGCAGTTTTCAATAAAGAGCCCTGCACTTCTTCCACTAGGGCCTAGACGATCAGAACTCTCGGCCCCAAGGTGTCGCTGATTGATGCAATCTCATTTAAATCCTGATTGCACAAGTTCACCAAGTGCAAAAACTATTTTTCTTCTTCTTTATTCATTTTGGTTTTAAGTGAAATGCCACCAGCTCTTGAATAACTTAGTACATGTTATAAACACCAGCCCTAACCTGATATTGGATCTCTGATAGGTTGTATATAATTTATGTGGTATCTATCGCACATTAAAGCGGCATTATCACCGATTGAGAGTAGGCAGAATCTGGCAACATCTAGCGCTATCTAGTACCATCTAGAATTTGCTTGCAACAAGAGAAAGAATGCACAACGGCATTTCTTTTAACGAAACAAACAAGCCGCGGCCTCCTTAATTATTGTGTGAAAATTTGATATGTCCTCGTGCACCTCTGTACAAGCTATAAAGGTTAACAATATCACTACCGCTAGATAGCACCACGGTACTTTCGTTCGCTTTTCAAACGGTGATAGCATCACTTATACTTAACATGACATACCAAGGCTCAACGTTATTGACAGTTGCGAAATTCTTCTGATTATCAATAATAAACACTCCTTACATGAATGACCCATTTATATCGCATCTAACTAAGTTGACTATTGAAGAGGGTCAAAGTTGCACTACCACTGACTGAAAATCGTATAAAATTACGGTGATACCATTTAGCGAGAGAGATATTGTTAACCTTTACAGTTTTCTCCGAGGTGCACAAGGACGTACCAAATTTGTAGTCAATAATTGAGGAGGTATGTGGCTTGTTTGTTTCGTTAAAAGAAATGGCGTCGTTCATTCTTCCCCTTGATACAAAGAAGTGCTAGATAGTATACTAGATAGCGCCAGCAGGGCTCGAAATGTCCAGAAAAAAGTGTGTAGCATAATTGCGATGTAAAATAAAAGCATGCGTAGCAATCGCAAAATAATGGTTAGCAGTTTTCAGGAAGCATAATTATTTTTCTTATCAGGCAAAAGGGTGTTTTCGTTTTAATTGATATGATATGATATGATTGTGCGACATATAAATTGCATCATTTTTTTAATACCTAAATATTCTGATGCCTCATGTTACGATTGTGCATCGTTCAATTTCATTCTTTGTACATGGTATAAAAATAACTTAACTTCTGTAGAGATTGGAATTAAGAATTTTATGGAACACAATGAATGTTCTAGTGTAAATGGGCTAAGCCTACTGCAAAAGGATTTTTTTAGCATAGTTATCGTTCGCCATGATGTTGCGTCGCTAAACTGCTACGCAAATTTCAATTTTGTATCGCAAATGTCTAAAATTGTGGTGCAAACTGCGATGCGATACCGCTCATTTCGAGCCCTGGCCAGATGTTGACTTTCATTCGGTGACAATGACACTTTATTTATTTATTAACAAAAATACTGGGTGGGCCATAAAAAACGCAACAACAAAATATTTCTAAGTCGAAACCTTTTTGTTGGCACCCTCCAGACCCGTAAAGGGTCAGATGATGTCTAATAGAAAGGGTAGTTTTGAAAGTCCCTTAACGTTTCTGGAAGGTGCTAACAAAAAAATTTGGACTTAAGAAATATTTTGTTGTAGTGTGTTTTTTATGGACCACCCTGTAATTGCAATGCCCTAAAATAGCAAAACAGCTATTTCAGATCAAAAGCAGTTAAAAAATGGAAGAAACGAAAGAGAAACAGAACCTCAAGGAAACCCTCAATAACAGCAGGAGCCTATAGAAAACAACTAGGAGCGTGTGTGGCTGGTCTATGTTAGAAGCGTTTAATTTAGTACGAAATTCTAACGCCAGAAGGAGCGACAATAATGCGCCTGCGCCAAGTTGTCTAAAATTGAAACTGAAACTAGCACGCGAAGCAGACGTGTGCTACGATAGCAACGCTCTATTTTATTGTTGGTTAGAGCAACTTAAGAACAACTGATTGTGTGTTTGTTTAGTTTTTTTTATTATTACGTTGGTATTGTTTCCATATTAAACACTTATTGTTTAAAAACAAAGGACCGAAAATTAACCTTGAGAACGTGACGCACACCTCTCATCATCTCGTGCAGGTGGCGACCTCTGGTAACAAATTTGTACACCACTGTAGCCGCTCCTGACTTAACACTGTAGTGGAAGTTACCGAGACACGCTCCTAGTTGTTTTCTATAGGCTCCTGATAACAGTGATTACATTTAAAGCAACATACCGCCTGCCTTATAACCTTCCGCCTTCCTCACAACACCCACGCGACGATCACATCCGCGAATTTACCACAGCTAAGGTCAACTGAGACGGTAGCTTCATTCCTCGCAGTGAAAAACGTAGCTACTGCCGCAATTGGCATTCCGCCTAATAGTCCAGCCACCGTGAACCCATTGATCGTGTCGTCAAAAACCGGAATCATTCTTGTATTTTAAAATCACAATTTATAATTTTCTAGACCAGTGTCTTATAATTTTGCTTCGGCGATCCAATGTAATAATTAATTTTAATTTTTACCGCATTAGTCTATTAGATTGTAGATCTCATGGTAATTATTAGAAAATTAGTAGATGTACACACACAGATGAAACGTCATGATTATTGTATGGGCGCATTGCATCATTTAGTGACGGATCGTTTTTAAATATAGTTAACAATACTCAACAGAAAATCTCCTAGACGCCACATTTTAAAACGGTTTTTTAGCAAGGGAAAGACTAACGGTAAGTAACTAGACCTTTGGGGCCGTACTTGATGTGGAGGATAGAGAAAAATGGCGCTGGGAGGTATATCCCTTTAAGTGTCGACAACCTGCTAACAGCATTTTACAAAGACATCGTCGCTCAAAGCACAGATGGTATGGGGGAATAAGGACCCAGCCAGGGTGTTTTTGTTGCACCTGTTAACGCTTTACTTTCCTGATATGGTTGAGATGACTAACAAAATCTGGAGGAGAGCAAAAATGGAAGGGGTTTAGTATTGTGTTTCCGTATAGGATACAGAAAAACAGTTCTAAGCTGTGGTTTCTTCATCACCCATGGAATGCCATTTCAGTTTGTTGCAATGCCCAATTACACAGGTTGAACAGACCACCATGCAGCATTCTAGTTGATCTCTCTGCGCATCACACGCTTCAAGCAGTTAGATAGAATCTTCGTGTAGGGGTTCCACACTGGAATGCAATAATCAAGCTTAGGTCTTACTACTGCATTGAAGACAGCTGCACGAACCTTGGGGCTAGCGTCATTCACAAGTCTATGAAAGAACTTCAACGCTTGTCTTGACACAGATATCTTCCACATGGTTGGACTGTGTCAAAATTTCTATTAATTTCGACTTCACGGCCCAGAAGCAGAACTTTCTGCAAATGTCTGCGACACCAATTGTCAGAAAAAAATTGTCTGCTGTTAATCTGTTTTTCTCATTACCCACATGTTTATTGGTTTTATTGAATACCTTTTCAGTGCTTTCATGTATTGATCAAGTTACTCTACCAATGGAAAGGTCTTGTTGAGACGATTAAAATGGTATATTGGAATGTCAAAATCGGTCAAAAAATGACAAAACAGCAGAAATTTGGCCAAAATTTGTCCACAGCAGCCTTCAACTGTCCACAACGTATCGTCGCGTGTCGAGTAGATTCTGCTACAGGGCTCAACGAAAGTGATGGAGTCAGCAATTTGTAGTACAAGACCTTTTAAAGATATAGTTCAGGTTAATACTGGGGAAACAGAAAAGGCAGAGACTTGAAGCTGACGAGAAAAAGAAAAAAGGGAGAAGGCGAGGAAAATGGGTGGGGGAGAACAGGAGGATTACAGGTAGTCCATATGTTTGTTGAAGGCTGCCTCAAGTTTGTTTGTGGTGGATGCCAAACACATCTCATCGGGGAGAGCGTTCCATTCATTAAAAACACGCAAAAAGAAGAAATTCTTTTTCCGACATCGATTCTTGCATGGGTTTCTGGATCTTCACGGAATTTCCCTGAATATTGATAGTAGTAGTGGCCATAAACAATTCTGAAGAGTTGATATTGTAGTGTCCTCTCCAATGTCGGCCACTCGCCATTTTGCCGAATAGAAATCAGCGCTTGGCGACTTGGAATCAGCCTTACTCGCCAAAATGGCTACTATTAGTAGAGACACTCAACGAGCGATATCTCGGGATTCGTACAATATAGAGACAAACGGTTTGCGGCGTTATGCTAAGATTTATACGGGCTACATAACTGTTTTTTCTTAATTAATACTGGGGTTAAAAAAAAATTGTAAATATCATAAATGCATAAATTAGAAATCATGCATTGTGCAAAAGGTGTATTTGGTATGTGGCGGGCAGAAATTGTGAAACGACGAGTGCTTTGTAAGTTCTACTGGCCAAGTGGCGACTGCTACTGGATTCACATTCGAGAGGGTTGGTCCTCTCATAATCTTGAAGCACCAAATAAGTTGCTCCCTCTCTCCCCTCTGTTCAAGAGTCGGAAGCTTGGCAACCTCAAGTCTATCTTCATATGCAAGCCTATCCTTCGTAAGCACGCAAGAGGATGACCTCTGAGCCCCCTCCAACAAGTTAATGTCTTTCCTCAGCCATGGGACCCAGGCCACACCAGAGAACTCAATAAGTGGTCTGATGAGGGTCTTGCAAACCCGGGAAAACTCATTTGGGTGAATCTTTGGAAGATGCCGAGAGCCCAGACACTCTTTTAGCTCTAGCAGCAACAGCATCACACTGTCAGCTGACTGAAAGGTTACTTTCAATGATAACACCAAGGTCTCTGGCACTGTCAAAACGTTGGAGATTCGTACCATCCAGGAAATAATCTCTTGCGATGTTTTTTGAACCAAGATGCCACATTCCACTCCTCTGTGGGTGCAGTCGCATACCATGATTGACATACCACGGTGGAGACTGTTAATCTCAATGTTAAAGCTTGGACTAACAACTCTCTTCGAGATGGACGAGTCAACTACCTTCATCGCCAAACACAGCCCGTGCACCCGATACCGTTAGAAGACTGGCAGTATGACCTTGCGTCATGGGAGATCGAAACTATTTCCAAAGGTTTTCCCCAGTTTTCCCGTTTAACTCTCGTCACTCGCTTTCAAAAGTGAGATGGTCTAAGGTGACACGCCACTGACGGATTTTGCAGTGGCGCTGCTATTTTAGCTGCAGAAGGTCGGAATACACTATGGAGTTTGCAGGTAGCCGTACGTGAATCGTCCATCTCGAAGAGAGGTGTTAGTCCAAGATCTGACAGTGGAATGTTGCCTTCGAATGCATCTTTGTTTACATCTATTTTTAACGCTTTGGCATTATTTGAAATTAAATCAAAGTTGTCCACATTCCGCTGGTTCTTGTTTGGCGTGTTCCAGCATGTGCCGTTTCAGTTTCGAGTTTTCTCTAAAGGCCTTATCACACTGGCCGCATTTAAACGGTTTCTCGCCACTGTGTAAAAGCATGTGCCGTTTCAAACCTGAATTATCTCTGAAGCCTTTGCCACACTTTTCACATTCAAACGCTTGCTCTCCACTGTGCACCACCTTATGTTTTTTCAATTCAGATTTTGTTAAACAGCGCTTGCCGCATTCTTCACACACAAATGGTTTTTCTCCACTATGTGTGTGGACGTGCTTTTTCAAATCGGCTTTTTCTTTGTAGGACTTCCCACATTCTTCACAGTTAAACGGCCTCTCTCTACTGTGCGTGTGCATGTGTTTATTCAAGTCTATCGTGTCCCTGAATGATTTTCCACATTGTAAACATTTATAAAGTTTTTCTCCTACGTGCACACGCATGTGTTGCCTTAAACCACCTTTGTGAACAAAGGTTTTACCACATTCTATACATTTATTCGGTGTTCCTCCACTGTGCGAAGCCATGTGTTCTTTCAAAAGGGCATTACGTTTATAGCCTCTCCCACATACTTCACATTTAAACGGCCTCTCTCCACTGTGTGACAGCAAGTGCACTTTCAAAATGGTGTTCTCACTGAAGGCCTTACCACACTGTTCACATATGAACGGTTTCTCACCAGAGTGTAAAAACACGTGTTTGTTAAAGTTTGTTTTGTTTTTAAAGCCTTTCCCACATACGCCACATTCAAACGGTGTATTTTCACTGTGTACCTGCTCGTGTATTTTCAAATCCCAATTCCGTCGAAATCCTTTACCGCACTCTTTACATTCGACTCGTGTTTTCCCAGTGTGTGTAAACGTAACATGTTCTTTAAGGTCGTATTTCATTCTAAAACGCTTGCCGCATTCGTCACATTCGAAAGGTTTTTCTGAACTGTGGTACTTCATGTGAGTTATCAAAGCTGAATTCCACAAAAAGCCTTTACCACACTCACCACACTTAAATGGTTTATCTTCAGGGTGCGTCGTAAGCTTGTGCTCTTTTAATAGGTCCAAGCATTCGAAAGCCTCGCTACATATTTCACAAACACAGGACGCTTGTGCGCTGTGGGCAAGCATAATGTTTACTGCAATTCAACTCGATGCTATCTATCACAAGTGTGGAAAGGCTTGTTAATAAAATCTTGTTGTGTCTTTGTTTGGAAAATTGACTAGAGCCCTGACTAAAAGTCATCGGTCCCAGTCGCCCGTACAAACCACCCAACCTGTAGCAACTAGCGGCTAAACAGGAAGTGCTGTCTTCCTCTTACTCATGCAGACGACGAGCCAGCTGAGCCACTGACGCGAATAAACAACCTACCACAAACAAGTCGGCAGCTTTGGCCTCACACCCTCAAACCAGACTCCAAGCAGACCAGAGTCCCTCTCTGCGAGCTCTGCCACTCGGAATAATGGGGCAAAACTCTTTAAGAAGAGATGCAACACGTCCCTTCGCCAAAACACACTTCCTTTCCGTATGGTTAACACCTGGAACAAACAGCCTCAACATACCATCGAAGCAACATCGGTTCTGCAGTTCATACAGAGACTGGATACCGTGAACCCTTCCATCATCGCCCCCTACAGTTATAAAAACTGGTAGCTTCGTGGGTACCCTGGTGTTAAAAGCTCTTTTTGCTTACTGCTGGTTTTTTTTTTTCATATTCATATTCATAAGCAGGAATGGCTGAATGGCCAAACCAGAGAGGCTGCTCGCTACTACATCACTATGCGGGATGGTGTAAGAAAGACGTCAAAATCGTTCGATGAATGCAACAGCAACCATTCGATTGTAGCAATTTTGACGTTGTAGGCACGTAGTAGTGTCTGAGACAAGAAAATTCGTGCGAAGCGATGCATTACTATGTGCCTAAAAGATCAAAATTGCAGCAATCAAGTACTTGGTGTGGCGTTTATTGACTGATTTTGACGTCTTTGATAAACCATCCTGCGACGCCATGCAGCCAAGAACAACCAGTCTGGCCTGGGCTCCTTTTCATGTTTTTAACTCCTCGATGCAGCATCGTAGAATCTTCGATCAATATAAAGAAAATAGCGGTAAATAAAATAAAAGAAACACCACTTCGCTGCAGCACCAAGAATTTTCATAACTAAAACAAGATCATGTGACCCACATCAGCCTATTGGGTGACGGAGAATCTGGAACGTGGATGCTGTGTTTAGAATATGGACAACGCTGTCGAAATGCTGATCCGGCGCCTTTAAGCTATAACTAGACAGAAGACAATTTCGCGAGAAGCCATGCGTTACTACGTGCCTACAAGGTCAAAATTGCTGCTATGGTATGATTGGTGTTGTGATTAAGGATCAATTTGGACGTCTTTGGTACACCATTATGCAATGTTGTTCAGTCACTAGCAACCTGAAACCCTAACCAGACTGGCTGGTCGCGGCTGCATGGCATCGCAGGATGGTTTGCCAAAGACGTCAAA
This sequence comes from Lithobius niger, assembly GCA_023313725.1. Lineage (NCBI taxonomy): Eukaryota > Metazoa > Arthropoda > Chilopoda > Lithobiomorpha > Lithobiidae > Lithobius > Lithobius niger. Next base: position 6,489 of record JAHWFP010150621.1, on the reverse strand, counting down.
ATCGGTCAATAAAGGCCACAGCTTAACTGCTTGACTGCAGCAACTTTGACCTTGTAGGCACGTAGTAATTCATCGCTGCGCACGAAACCTTCTTCTGTCTGGTGACAGAAGAAAATTTCGTGTGAAGCAATGTGTTACTCGAGCCAACAAGGTCAAAATTACTGCAATCGTATGGTTGGTGTTGCGTTTGAACACCTCTTTTGACGTCTTTGGTACACCATCCTGCATCACCGTGCAACCAGCCTGGTTTGGCCTTAAGGCCTCTCCAGACAGAAGACAATTTCGTGCGAAGCGATGCGTTACTACGTGTCTACAAGGTCAAAATTGGCACAATCGTACGGTGGTTCATGTTGTGTTTAAGCACTAATATTGAAGTCTTTTTTGCACCATATGGCGACACCGGGCAGCCGCGAGCAGCCAGTCTGGTTAGGGCTTTAAGCCCTAACCAGACTGGCTGCTCGCTGCTGCACGCCGATGCAGTATGGTGTAAAAAAAGACTTCAATATTCGTCCTTAACGCAACACCAACCATACGATTGCAGCAATTTTGACCTTGTAGGCACGTAGTCACGCATAGCTTCGCACGAAATTTTGTTCTGTCTGGAGAGGCCTTTAAGCCCTGAACCAGACTGGCTGCTGCACGTCGATGTAGCATGGAGTAATAAACACATCAAAATCGGTCAATAAATGGCAGTCACTTGAGTGGAGCAATTTAGACCTTGTATGCACATAGTAACACATCGCTTCACACTTCCAATCGAAACACCTGCAACCAGAAACAACATGGCTCACCGTCTTCTCGACTTCGCTGCAAGCACACAACCCGTCTGGCACACGAACGATACAACGCAAGTGGCCCTGGAGCTAGATACGGTCACAACACAGTCGAAAATACAATGGCCTCACCTTACCATCTCAACCCGTACGAAAAACCGCCCTTCTTGTTAACCTCTTGGAACCGAGTCTGAACATTCATCGCCTGCAAACGCTGACCACAATCTACCCTCAACCAGCCACCTACACAGCACACCCCAAAGAAACCGTGGTTTACAATATTTGTGGCATCTGACACTCGATTCGCTACTCATCCCAGCCACGCATTGGCCAAGTGATGCCTTTCGAATTTCGTGTGGCAGGCATCAAGGACACGCAATGGACCCAGCTAGCGCGATGCGTTGCCCACAGCAACGACTGCCATCGGCATAATGGCCGCACACATGGCTCGCAACGTGGCCAAACTTTCCGTGAAAACCACCAACCGTTCCACACCAACGTCCGCCTATCAACGTCAAAACCAGGCATGTCTGAGGGGAAAATGCAAGACCAACTGAGATAGAAACTATGTTACACATTCCTGTGAAGGTCAGTGCTATCGGAGAAAGGACCACCAAGGACCACTCTGTGATGTATGGCCTGGCATGGCTACCTTATTAATAAACGAAATTTGCTTTAAAGCTCCCTCTCAATAAAACCATCATAAAAATAAAGGTTAAAAAAGGGCGTGTTTTTGCTCTACGTATATTTTCCAGTCTGATTTTGGAGCATTTGATTGAGGTTGCGTCAATAACAATTTGGGGCAGAGTTCCAATCGTCCTCACACCATGTAAAAAAAGTTTCAGTGTTGAAGGGCTTGTGGCTTCAAAATTTTGACGTTTTGATCTCTGGTACTTACACACATCAAAGGCATCCTAAAATATATTTTTATCCAAATCTCAGTAGTGGTCTACCCCTTCGTAATTTTGAAGCACTTGATAGAATCATCTCATTCTCTTCTTTTCTCAAGGGTTGGCAACATGAGCACAGCCAACCTTCTTGCAGAAATCCTACTTCTAGTTGCACTCGAATTCCGGGTTGCTCTTTGCTGTACACGTTCTGGTGTACTTTTTTTTTAAGGTTTGGGCTCCAAATAAAATTACAGTATTCAATACGTTTTGTAGCTCTGCCTAAAATATCAGCTGGCATTTTCCCAAATGTTCTCTTGGTGGAAACATACGAGTGATTGTGGTTACTACAATTCCAAGATCTTTCTTGGCTTTCGATGTAACTCAAGTATGCTATCCTTTAACGCATAACCAATCTCGGCGATTGCCCAAAACAAGTCAAATTTATGCTATTCAAGAGTAAGCTTTATTATTTTCAGCCTGTTATGGCCTAACGATGCATATTTCAATGATCGGGCCTCAAAAATCATAAGTGCCACGCCTAAAAAAAGTGCTAGACCCCGAATTAGCGCGGGGCTTAGCACGTCATGAAAATAATAGGCATCTGGGTGCTCGTTCAAGGAACTATGGTACACGGTGGTCAGGTTCCTTCATTAAGACTAGTTAAAAAATAAACAAATCAAATGATCTCCGTCTTATTATAGACTTTTCATCTACACACTGTGTCTGATCATTCCACATTGTAGAATTAGTGTTTGTAGTAAGGTTTGACCTGGATCTCCAACGTTTCAATCGAAATTTCAATGCTCAATATCGCTGCAATCTGTCAATATTTTCCAGTCAAATTTGCATGTAAGGGTGAGCTTTCGTAGACTTGTGTACCACCAGCTATTAACACTCGATTTGTTACTTCAAAGGTTTGGACTCTTATCGTACTATTTTAGCATGGCAGACTTGTGCTCGCGACACATGTAGGCTGTAAAGCACTCTCTTCAGACTAAACCATTTGTCCTAGAAAGCTTGTTCTTACCTCATTTAAGATTAAAGGACAATTACATCCGTGCTTTACTTTTGGATCATTTACACAATAACTAAACAGAAGAATTGCGGTAAGAATACGTTACATACGTCCGATATAACAATTTAATTATTGCATCACCAAAACACGACACGGAGACCGCCATTGTTTTGCTGGAACGCTCAGAAATTAATGCCGACTGATGTCACTCTTCGATTTCGACTCGCAGCCGATTGAGATAGCTCTATTGGCTGTGAGAGCTCGAGCATCTGATGGCCTTGTCTGGCCACTACAACTGTCGGCTAGCTAAGGCCGTTGGCTGCCAGACGAAATCGATAAGTGACATTTGGTGGCATTAATTTTTGCGCGTTTCAGCAAAACAATGGCGGTCTCCATATCGTGTTTTGGTGATGCAGTAATTAAATTGTTGTATCGAACGTACGTAACATATTCTTACCGCAATTCTTGTGTTTAATTATTGTGTAAGTGATCCAAAAGTAAAACATGCATGTCAAAATGGATGTATATTACTGGGCTTACGGAGCAGTTAACATTTGTATTGTTGGTCTTATAGTGTAGTTAATATTTATATTACTGGTTTTATAGGCTTTACAGAGCACTTAACATTTATATTGCTGGTCCTACAGAGCAGTTAACATTTATATCCACCCAAAACCAAAACTGGTAGAAAAACCCGCCAAGTTTCCAAAAACGGTCGGCCTTTGAAGGTAGTGATATTATTCCACCAGGGAAAGGCCGCCAAGGTTAATCCTATTAGCCAAGTTAATCGCACATACTAATAGTTCGAAAGTTAAATGAAAACTAGAAGATTGCTACTAGTGGTAGCAATCTTCAAGTTTTCATTTAACGTCCAAAGTATTATTCGGTGCGATTAACTAGACTAATAGGATTAACCTTGGCGTCCTTTCCCTGGTGGAATGAAATCACTACCTTCAAACGCCGACCGTTTTTGGAAACTTGGCGGGTTTTTCTACCAGTTTTGGTTTTGGGTGGATATCACAACTTTCATAGGACTGTGAACATACATAAGGTTACACAGTCTGTTTAAGATGCGTCAGTCCCATTTTTGCACACACTGGCTACCAATCGATGATTTCGTTCGCTTCGCTCACTCAATCAGCGCATCCCCTTCAGTTGTTTTGTTTATCCCTACTTCCCCTTAGTTTTTCAAGATTTCGTTCACATTTAGTCATACAGAAACCCCCGAAGGTCGCTGTTATTAAAACAGCAGAACGCGAATCATTTTATTTGTGGGTTATTAACAAAAAACCCATTAGCTCGTATATGCTCGTATTGTTGCGTAACCATCATCTAACGTGCATCCCTTTATTCTTACGCAATCCACGGCAACGTTAATGTTTCTTTATTTTGTCTTTCGTTACAGTTCAGTTTTTAGTTCGTCCAGGCTTTTACAATAAATCTAAAGACCAGTCTTGATTGTTCAAGCCATTGTTGCTTAAAATCTTTGGTTGCAACTTGGAAAAGAAACGAAGTTTAAATTCGCCGGTGACGAATTTCAAAACCCTCCCACACATTTGTCCTGACCCATACAACCCCCAAACCAAAAAATGGACGATCCTCAGATCACCATGCATCTGTGTGCAAAAGTTCAGGTACGTAGGCCTTCTCAATTTTGCGCTAGCCATGAGCAAAAAGTCTATGGGATTTAATATGGGAAAAATCTTATTAGCTAGCTAGCTAGCTAACCAGCCAGCTAGCTAGCTAGCTAGACAGTAACATAAAAACAACGTTATTGGCACATCTTTTTCTCTATGATTGGTGGACACTCATCCTTTAAATTTTAGTTTTTCTTAATCTCTGACCCTTCCCCTTACATTTTCCACAATTTGAAACATTTCTGTCGCATTGGGATTTATCCTCAACATGCCAAAATATGCTTTCAGTTGCTTACAGTTGCTTGGGCTATGGAAATTAACCATGGCAAATGTGCTCTTCTCTACGGCTTTTATCAAAATGTCAAGCAGCAGTAATATTTACATATGGTCCCCATAGTTGGCAAGAAATCTGATAAAGACCTTAGAATCTTATGACCCATGATCTAGCGTGGACTGAGCAATGCTACAGCGTAGCCAAAAAAGGCTAACATACCATAGTCTCTTCAAGACAACCTTCGGGAAAATTCCAGCTGTTAGTTTTGGCAGATCTACAAAACATAAATACTGCCGATTATTGAATATTGTAATTCTGTCTAGAACGAAAACCTTAATGAGTACAGCGAAGAGCAACCAGGGTTCTGTCTGGAACTCGAGGTATGAAATCTAAACAAATACGGGCACGATCAAGTTGTCAACCCTCAAGAAAAGAAGAAAGCGAGATTAATGATTGAGTGCTTCAAAATAAGAGGGGCTATGACCTGGACAAAAATTACCGTTGGACACCTTCGATGTGTATAAGCACAGCCACTTACAGTAAAGGCCGGATCAGCTTTGCCTTTCATAATGCTCCGCTAGAAGGCGCGACAAATACCGACGCGAGAAGTTTGCCAAGTGGCGTCATCGGTTGACAGAATTTGGAACCCTCGTCGGTTAGTTTGAAATTTCGCCGCTTGGTGTAGAGATGGCAGCACCTAGCAAACTTGCACTTCCTTCTATGTCAATTGTTGATTTTACGCGCCAAATTTGTCTTGATCTGATCCGGCCTTTACTGTAGGTGGCTGTGGTATAAGTAACAGAGGGCACAACTGCACTGTAAGCAAGGGTGGACAGATATTGAAAGTATTTTTTATATCTTGTGATAGACGATCGTAACTCGGCCCCAAGTTGTCGTTGATGTAATCTTGTTTAACTCCATCAAAAACAGCCTGGACAATTTCACTAAGTGAAAAAACTAGTTTATTTTTTTTTACTTTATTCATCTTCGTTTTAAGAGAAATGCCTTCAGCATTTGAACAACTTAGCACATGTTATAACACATGCCTTAAAGGCACATAACTCCCTCCGGCATATTTTAACAGGTTTCCTCGATACATTACCAGAAATAGTTTTATATGAATTCATTTACCTTTTATTTGATCGTCTAAGGGTACGATCCCGGTGACAGATGTGGCGCGTGTACGCTAGAAAGCTTCTTTTTTACCGCTCGGTCCGAGGAGTATCTCACTCCCGCCACAAAGCTTCTGGGTGCTTCTGGGGCTCCTTTTTGTGGCGACGTCACGCGATGTTTACACGCCTAGTCTGTGACGTAGTAATTCTTCGTGCACTTCAAGTCACATGACTTGCCGCTCCTGAGCTAAAGCCAAGTGAGATAGTAGCTGTCTTACTCGAGGCACGCAGCTTCAATCCCAGTTAACCTTGTTCTGAGCTTATCAGGAGAAATGGCGAGTGATGAACGCATTTATTTATTCCACCAAGCAGATTTGCTACCGAATCGGTAAAGGAAAGGACAAAACGAGAATTGGATCGACAATTAGGTTTATCCTATGTTTACCGCAAGAAACTAGGAAAGAAGGGGTGGGTCAGGGGTGTCAGGATCCTGACACAGTGATGTACAAAACCAAAGGCGGAGAAGAAATTAAATTGCGGATTGAGTTTCAGACGTAAATTGTCGTAGCAGACATAAGGCCTATGGAAAAAAAAACGTTTAGGTGCACTACCAATTAAATTACAACTTGGGTCGGTCGGGAGAAGCTTTCTTTTTTTTTTTTTTATGGTACACTTAAAACAGACCCAATTTTATGCCTTTTATTTAAGCTGTTTCTGTACAGTCACGTCGCGTATGATGCCCGCATATACTAAAACATGAAGTCACAAATTAGGCTGCAAGGGAAAAA
>JAHWFP010150620.1:0-26592 GCA_023313725.1 Lithobius niger | reverse complement strand
TAACTTAATCCATTCGTCAAAGCTAAACTCGCTAATTCCGGGTTTATCTGGCATGACTAAACTTTTGTTTACATCACTAGCTGACAAACTTCGTTTTATTTTGCCTGTAGGAGGCAGGTTCAACGTATTTTCCATTGATTGTTTACACCAACAAAGATGGCGACAGTCCATCCTTTGGTCAAGGGAGGGGACTTGGGTCTCATTATCTCGTAATGGGATGACCTCCGAAGTTTTTAGCAGACCCCTTTCGTCTGCGCTTGAGGACTTAACGACGATTGGCGAAGGCACTGTGGGGGTTTGGGGCTTGACCAATCCCGCGGGGCTGGTTTGATTACGGGGGCTTCCACGTTTCTTTGATTGAGACGTGGGCTGTTTCTGACGGGGGGCGTAGCCACCTCGGCTGGCACTGAAGAAAAATCACGGGGCGTGGCGATTACTGGTCTGCGCTGTTTGGTTAATGATTCTAATCCTGTCATGCCCAAAACGACATCGTAGAACGAATTGTTGACCGGTGTAATACACGCTACTGTTTTTAACACGGTGCCATCATCTAACCTTAGATTTAGATTTACTTGATCTAAGGTAAAAACTTGCTTACACAAGGCAGTTTTACATTTAATCTTACGCTTTAAGCGTGGCCAATTTCTGGCGAGCTTGGCGCTAACTAGCGAAACTGTGCTTCCGGCGTCGCATAAAATATTAATTTTATTTTTCCCTATGCTACCGGACAGAGTACTAGCCTTAAGAATTTTACTGGCAGTTTTCCCAACTGGGAAACATGCGTTTACTTGCTGGGGTTTCGAGTTAAGCTCGGGGCATTTACTACGAAAATATTGGGGAGAATCACACACGTAGCAGCGCCTAACTCGATCTTGATTTAGGTTAGTTTTTTCACTAGCACTAATGTTTATGGCAGGGTTCCCTCCAGGGTTATCTGCGTTCACACTGACAGATCCGGCCGGATTAGCTGTCGTGTTGTGGTTACGGTTGTGACCACGCTGTTGACCAGTAGGTTTAGAACCTTGGTTCGACGGTGCAGCTATGGGCTGTGTTTTGGCTGCACGAGTGGCAGTTTCGGTAGCAATCTGTTTATTGCGGGTTGTGAACTCGTCACACAACTGGGCCGCTTCGGCCAGAGTTCCTAATCTGACTTGATCAGGGATCCACTTTCTGAGATGGGTTGGACACGATTTATAAAATTGCTCCAAAAGTACAAGATTGACAAGTTTATCGTAATCACGGTTAACCTTAGCCAAAGTTACCCAACGAGTGAAGAGAGTTTCTAACTCAAATGCATAATCCTGGAATTGCATTTCCACACCTTTTTCGAGAGAACGAAATTGCGTTTGCAAAGACTCTTTAGTCTGCACAAAACGGGCAAGCAGTTTATTTTTGACTATTTCGTAATCCTGCATTTCAGCGTCTGTTAGCTGATCACAAACTTTAATAAAGACCTCACCGACGAGGGGTTGCAACGCCGTGACCCATTGGTATTTAGGAATCTTTTGACTAGTTAAAGTTCGTTCAAAAATCTTAAGAAAACTGTTAATGTCAGTATTGGGCGTCCACCTATTTACTAGTCGAACTATGTCGGCCACTTCCCCGTGTTTTGCAACTGGATTCGGGGGAGCTGGGGGAGCACCGTTAGCTCCATTAGGAGCGGGGTTAAGATTTAACGTAGCAGCATTTAGCTTAGCTAGTTCTAGCTGCTTGTCCAGTTTAGCTAATTCCATAGCACTGGCACGGTCTTTAATTTGGGCATCTTGGTCCCTTAAAGCTAGTTCATGAGCACGGCGCTTGTCTGCGTCCGCAACTTCTAGGGCTCTTAACTTTAATTCTTCTGCTTTTAAAAACAGTTCATTTTCTTTGGTGGCTAGTTCTTTCTTGGCGAAAATAGCCGCTTCTCTCCTTTCAATAGCGTTAGCTAGTGCATCGGAAAGTTCACTTAAATCAAGTTTGCCATCTTCGAGGGCTGCTCGTAAGATTTGTTGGGATTCGGCTCTAGAATCACTGACTGTAAAGCCTAAGTTCAAACAGGCCTTCTTTAAGTCCTTGTTTGTGATATCACGAATGATTTCGTCTAATTCTTCCATTTCGGACATTTTGAGTCTTATTGGTTAATGTGGTTTCAAAATAAAGCTTTTATAAATGAAACAAAAATAAAAAGCAGCCGCTTAAAATTTAACGTTACTTTTGAGCAGAGCGAATTATTTAAAAGACTTCTCTCCCAAATCCAGTAAGATTGCACATAAAAATACACTTCTAAAACCTCCAGCACTCTGGTATATGAATAGCTAAATTGCATAAATGCTATCAACTACAACACTCGGCTTGGCGGCCTCTAAGCATATCCCATGTACACTTACCCAATTGTACAATCGCTGTACGGTCAGTCTGTCCTTCCGTTCCACCGTAGTACGGGAAGTCCGGCACTGATTTCTCACGGGAGTCGATCGGCACTGATGGGCGGTCAAATCCACTGGATCTCGGTGTTGCACGCAAAATCCTCTGCTTGGCTGTACGGAGCGCAGTTTCCCTCTCGGTTCTCTTCTCCTACAGCATCGGTTGGGGTTGAGACGGCTCTTGACGGGAGGACTTCTACTGGAAGCGGCAGCGGCTGCTTCCTGGCGCCGGCAGTTGTTGGAGCTGCGGCGGGGGTTGTACTTTTTTAGCTTTAGTACGACTTCTGCTTCGTGACCTTTTTAGCTTGTCACAGGCATCTGCTTCGTGGCCATGTTTGGCTAGACCACAGTGTAAACGAGCGCCACCGAAAAACGCCCGTTTTCCGGAAAATTTGAAATTTTTTTTCTTGAGGCATCCAAATGCCTCGCCGAGGCATATCTGGCCGTTTTTCCAATAATGGTCCGATTCTCTCCAACTCTTCGACATTTAATAGCCAGTCCAAATACAAGACTCTTGGGGAATCCCGATTTTGAACTTTCCACCTGGAAGACCATTAAAACTGCATTTGAAAACCGACCAAAACCACCGACAGCGCTAATGCCTCATGGCCGCCATCGTTATTGGAACTCTGTATTTATGTACTTTTAATGCTCGTATTTTTCGGGCATAAAGCCCAAACACTAGCTTAGTTGTGTTTTAGGAGAAATGTACTGAACCATGTGTCCATATAGTGACAACCATTTTTGAAGTGTGATATTTTTTATTGTGTTTGAACGATCGCAACTACTATGAAAAATTTCCACTTAGATCAAACCTTGTCCGTTAATTTATGGTTCAAACCTCTACTTTAACTTTATGCGTTTTAGCATATAATTAAACTAAACTATTTATTCATTTATTTAGCCTTTTATAATAATCTTTTGCCCCCAGAAACGCTACCATAGGTCCAAACGTATAAACATATTACGACCTGGCATTCTACCGGACACGAATTTTTCAGTGTATATATGTCTATTTTAGTTCTCCTCTTAGCCCGACTTGACCCAACCAAATGCTACTGATAGCTTGAACTACTATTAAAACCAAAAGAATTCTTACAAAGATCTGTTTCCATGCAATTCCGAAAGTCAAACTGTGCAAAAACTTCGAAAACCTCTTTTTTGCCCCCCTCCCCAGCCAAAACTAGTTGTGGTGTTTAACACTGCAGTTCACCGTTAAAGCTTGTTTAATTTAATAGTAATGTTCTCTGCATTACCCAAAGCCAAGTATCAAGCTTTAACAAGAGCCTAGTCACGTTGCAAACATGTAAATATTCAATCCGTAGCCAATAATACAAAGTAAAGGCCCATTTCCGAAAGTTCAATTGAGTGAAACTCAAAACAGGCCGATCTTTTTCCGTTTTACATGTTCCCACTCCTTCAAACGGCTCTGCACCCAGTCCCTTTGTTCAACCGACTTCTCCTCCCACTTTCCATTGTTCTCGAGGCCCTCGGCCAATCAGACCCCCGCAGCTATCCTCGACGTCCGCGCTTTCCCTCCTCTCCAGCATAAAACCCCAGCCCCAGAATGCATAGTAGCACAGCTCACAGATCTCAAGCTAGAGAAGGGTCACGCCAGTCGGGAGTGGAGACGCCATGTCCGGGGAATGCCATGCCGGGCACGATGGTGGTTGTTCGTATGTTTGTTGTTAGCTTTTGAAAATTTAATTTAGGACCCCCCAAGTCTAAATTTTAGTTTAAATTCGTAACTTAAACTCGCTCTAGCTAGGGAATATTATGGTGGTGACGCCTGTAGCGGCATCTTAGGTTTCTCACCCCATAACGTCAGAGTGGTTCTCTTACTAAAAACCAAAATCTTTCTTATTTGTTTTAAACTTTAATTCAAATAATTGACGGTTTGATCTTTGTGTGGGATTCATTGGTTATTCACTCCAGACGGACTTTATAAGTAGCCGAGGCTTTTATAATTTGAGGAGTTGACTTGTAAACAGCAACTCTGGGAGGTTTAAGGCTCTGTTTTATCACTTAAAAACAAAACTGTGAAACGGTTGATCTTTCATGCGTGTTTGAAACATACTGTTTGATAGATTGTAACCAGCCTGGGCTGTTCAATCTTGCGGACGACTCTGCGGAGCGTTCAGTATTGCTTTTTCTATTCGAAAAATTAAGTGGATGTTTTATTCTGAAACACAGACGTCGTTTTAGTGAAAACTTGTGAAAACGAATTACATGTTGTAAATTCAAACTAGTGCTTTTTAAATACTTTATTTCAAAAGCTTCAGTGCAAACTAAATGTAAAGTGTAATTTTTATATTCTCTGTTGTTATAATAAAAACCATTCGTTTGCTAGTCGATTAACTGTTTAAGTGTAAATAAATATGTAAACCATTTTTAGTTTAGCTCTTGATAAACGGTTAAATTTCCATCGCTGGTGGCAGCAAAATTTACCAGCAGTATTAAGGTTAGGCCCCTTTAATTTAGGACCCTGCGCCCCATCCCCCATGCTGGGACAGTAGCCCTTGCTGTGCTTATGCCGTAAAAGTCGCAATAATCAACGCAACACCTTAAGCTGAATCTCCGTGTCAAACCAGGAAACCGGAGGCGCTACAAGCACCTGAGCCGTCGTAGCGTCCGCCGTTACAACAGACATCTAGTTGGAAGTGGCTTGCATCCTTCTAGGCATGTAGCATGGCAGGGGGGAAAACGCTTGACGGGAACAGCACCTGTTCATCCCACCGCTGCAACGGCGGACGCTACGACGGCTTAGGTGCTTGTAACGCCCCCGGTTTACCTGGTGTACGTGGAGTTTCAGCTTGAGGTTTCTACGGTGTTTACAACGACTTTTTTCGTTATACAACACAGCATGGACACTGTCCCAGCATGGGGGATGAAGCGCCGGTCCTAATTAAAGGGGCCTAACCTTAAACTGTCGGTATCGCTGCCACCAACGGTGGATTTAACTGTTTAACTAGCTAAAATCTAAATATGGGCTACATATTTAATTTTACACTAAAATACAATTAATCAAGTCTAGCAAACGACTGAAGCTTAAAACTCCTGGTTTTATTTTTGCGACACTACACACTTTACATTATAGTTTGCTTCGGAAAGCTTTTGAATACCAATTATTTAAATAGGCAACAAGTTTACATTTACAAAAAGTAGCAAGTTTGAATATACACTTAGTATTTCATAAATTCAGACAAACACACTTGGTTTGAATAAAGTTTTAAATTTTCACATTAGAAAAAGTAAATCATGAGTGCTCCCGGAGACACCCGCAAGACTAAACAGCCGCAACTGATAGTAGTCTATCTGACAGTATGTTTCTTATGATCAACCGTCCACAGTTATGTTTCTAAGTTTTCCAAGCACAAAAAGATCAACCTCCCTTAGTTCCCTCGAGAACTGTTCTAAGTAATAAAAAGCCCGGCAATTTTACACTTAGGCATCAGTTTGTTTCAATTTGACTTCCACAAAGATCAAACCGTCATTTAGTTTAGATTAAAAATCCATTTGAAATAAACTGGAAAAATTTGGTTTTTAGAAAGAGAACCACTCTGACGTTATGGGGAGAGGAAACCTAAGATGCCGCTACAGGCGTCTCCACTATAATATTCTCTAGCTAGAGAGTTAAGTTAAGTTTTAAACTAAAATTTAGAATATGGGGGTCCTAAACTGAACTTTCAAAAGCTAAACTATAACATACGAACCACCACCATCGTGCCCGGCATGGCATTCTCCGGACATGGCGTCTCCACTCCCGACTGGCGTGACCGGTCTCTAGCTTGAGATCTGTGAGTTGTGCTGTGCTAACTATGCATTCTGCGGCTGGGGTTTTATGCTGGAGAGGGGGGAAAGCGTGGACGTCGAGGATAGCTGCAGGGGTCTGATTGGCCGAGGGCCTCGAGAACAATGGAAAGTGGGAGGAGAAGTCGGTTGAACAAAGGGACTGGGTGCAGAGCCGTTTGAAGGTGTGGGAACATGTAAAACGGAAAAAGATCGGCCTGTTTTGAGTTTCACTCAATTGAACTTTCGGAAATGGGCCTTTACTTTGTATCATTGGCTACGGATTGAATATTTACATGTTTGCAACGTGATTAGGCTCTTGTTAAAGCTTGTTACTTGGCTTTGGGTAATGTCTAGAACATTACTATTAAATTAAACAAGCTTTAACGGTAAACTGTAGTGTTAAACACCATAACTAGTTTTGGCTGGGGAGGGGGGCAAAATTGGGTAATTCGAAGTTTTTGCACAGTTTGACTTTCGGATTTGGTTTGAACAGATCTTTTTTAAGAATTCTTTTAGTGTTTAATAGTAGATCCAGCTATTTGTAGGTTTCGGTGGGTCACAGTCAGGTCCAGTGGAGAACTAAAATAAACATATATACACTGAGAAATTCGTGTCCGGTAGAATGCCAGGTCGTAATGCGTTTATACGTTTGGACATATGGTAGCGTTTCTGGGGGTAAAAGAATATAAATAAAGTGTAAATGCGGTTAAGTAAACTAGCTTAATTGAATGCTATAACGCATTAAGTTACAGAGAACATTTAACGTTTTAAAATTTTAAAGTTAAAATTCGATCGTTGTGGAAATTTTCCATATGGATTGCGGCCGACAAACACAATAAAAAATATCACACTGCAAATTGGTAGTCTGTATAAATCCTATTACAATACACTAAGCTAATAGTTTCGGGCTTTTTGTCCTAAAAGAAAAGGATAAACTGAAGATACAAAAATACAGAGTGTTTATAATGGCGGTCATGACGAAAGTGCGATGTAGTTGGTTTTGGTCAATCTTCAAATGTAGTTTTAATGGTCTTCAAGGAAGAAAGTCCGGATTTGGGCTTCCCCAAGAGTCTTGTATTTTGACAGGCTATTAAATGTCGAAGAGTTTGTGAAAATCGGACCATTATTGCGAAAACGGCCAAATATGCCTCGGCGAGGCATTTGGGTGCCTCGAGAAAAAAAAATTTCATTTTTGGAAAAACAGGCGTTTTTTCGGTGGCGCTCGTTTACAAAGAGGACGCGCCAGAAAGCACTGGATCTCATGTCCGGGGAGAAAGTTTCGGCAAGGGAGCTAGCCTCGACCATAGGAGCAATTGATTACAACACACGGTTGGTCCCGCTTAGACCCGGGTTCGGTCCTGGGAAGGGAAGTGTATATGTATGGGTTTTTCTCCGGATGTTTCCCACCCGTTGTACGAGGGTTTACTCTGGGTACTCCGGTTTCCTCCCTCCTGCGGCAAAAAACAACTGTTTATGATGGTGGTTCCTTCCACTTAACATCTGCCCTCTATTCTAGGGCACTGGCGAGCAAAACCATTACACTGATTCCGCAATGAAGAGTGGACAAAGAGGACCAGTTGGGAAGACAGGATAGCCCTTTCGAACCTCCCAAGAGAAAGCCTCCATTGGTGGACAATCCAGACCAACTTGAAAAAAGGAGTGGACATCCACGAACCGAATCCCAGTTCCTGGATCTTTTCAGACGCTTCATTATCGGGCTGGGGAGCCCACCTACGAGACCTCGAAGCGTCGGGAACATGGACCCAAGAGGAACAGATACTACACATCAATGTGTTAAGAGCTAAGAGCAATCAGGCTAGCCTTGGAGACATGGAGAGAGGAACTGAAAGACAGTGTAGTGGGAATTACGTGCGACAATTCAACAGCCGTAACACATGTTCGCAAGGGAGGCAGAACCCACTCGAAAACGCTGATGGAAGAGACATCAAAGCTTCTTGTCCTCGCCGCACGATGGAGGGTAAAATTGGTCCCCCGACACATAGCAGGTTCTCTGAACGTGTGGGTAGACGAGCTCTTACGCCAGAAGCAGATACCGACCACAGAATGGAGGCTAGACCCCAATGTATGCCAGGAGCTATTCCAGAAGTGGGGAAAAACCGATCGTGGATCTCTTTGCCACCAAACACAACAGGCAACTACAGAACTTCGTCTCACCGTTCCCAGACCCAGCAGCATGGACAACAGATGACTGTCTTTTCCCTGGGACGGTCTGGAGGCGTATTTATTTCCACTGTTCAAACTACTGCAGCTCACTCTGAACAAGATACGAGGATCCAAGGGAAAGTTCATTCTCGTAGCTCCTTTCTAGCCGGCAGCCTCCTGGTTTCCAGACTTGTGAGGTTGACCACAGAAGAACCGATCCCACTCCCCATCACAGAGAAGTTCTTAACACAGCACAGAGGAGAGACTCCACTAGAACCCTGCTATTATGCACCTTCACGGGTGGAGACTCCTAACGTGCAATTTGACAAAACAGGGTTTTTCAGGAGAAGTGGTAGATCGTTTGCTACACTGTCTACGACCATCGACCAGGAAAGATTATGAATGCAAATAGAAAAGGTGGTTCCTGTGGTGCAGACATAATGCCTGCGATCCATGCAACCCAACCGCACAGAAGCTGGCAGATTTCCTTGAAGAACTTTTCGGAGATAAGCTATCACCCGCAGCCATAAAAGGATATCGCTCAGCCATAAACTCGGTGCTGCACTGCGTGGGAAACGAAGGAATTACGGACCACCCAATTATCTCCAGACTTGTAGCAGCGTTCTCTAACGCGAGGCCCCGAACTCGTTGCCTTTTCCCAAAATGGAACCTACCGCTAGTCTTGCAGAGTTTGTCTCGTTCCCCATATGAACCCATATCAAGAACAGCCCTACGTCTTCTGTCACAAAAGACTGCGTTCCTCGTCGCGGTCGCTTCAGCAGCAAGACAGAGTGAAGTGGCAGGCTTTCTCTAGAGACGACAATCACCTACGTTTTTCAAAAAGGTTACACATAGGTGGCGCTCTCTTTTCCAGCGACGTTTCGAGCAAAAAACTCAAGTCCCGATCAAGCGCAGAAACTTATAATAATCCCTGCACTAGGCCCCTTAGTGGGGAAAAGAGACGAAGAAAGACTACAATGCCCAGTCAGAGCACTGTGACATTACCTACTGAGATCAAAATTAACAGGAAAACGGAACTGGACAGGTGAAAAGACGATCATCCCCCTTTTCTTAGATATAGACCAGCTCACGGACCAGGTGTTACCCGAGGGGGCTCTCCCCACAGAAACTAGGAAAGTGGCTGGTGGAAGTGATAAAGAGGGCGTACGAGTCAATCCCACAGCATGTGGACATACCAGACAATATGAGGGCACACGAAGTCAGGGCATTGGCGGCTTCCTGGGCCTACGGATGCGGCAAACCACTCAATGAAATCGTGGCAGCCTGCTCCTGGAGGCACCGAAACACCTTTATCGCCCACTACCTCAGAGAGACAGGTGGGCAAGAAGGGAATGAAGAAGTGAGGAAGCACGTCGTGGCAGACAGAAGTTTGAGTAATGGATATCGAGACACAGACAATAAGGTGGGTACCCTTGACAAGTCAGATGTTGTGTCTAATCATATTAAACTTTTTTGCAGCAAGGGTAAAAAATCATGCCCACCGTCCTGAGTGACAAAGTCTGCATGATAACTGAAGGTAAGTATTTTGTAGATAGTAAGAAACGAAAATTGTAATACTCATTAAAATTAGTTTTTACTGTCAAATAAATACTTACCTTCAGTAAATACCCGACCCGCCTTCCCCGCTTCACGATTGCAAGAAAAGTAGAATCTAGCAAAAGTGATATGAGGGATCCATGATGGCGACCGGCCTCTGCCAAGGGGCAGAGCAGTGCGCCAGGCAGGAGTTGCATACAACTCTTTAGATTAGAGGTTTTAAAACGTGGTTTTAAAAGTTTTGGACAGAGGAAGCTTAAATTAAGTGATTTAAGCATGATAACTGAAGGTAAGTATTTATTTGATAGTAAAAACTAATTTTAATGTGTATTAAAATTTTCGTTTTCAGGTTTGGTTGCTCCTAGATGGAGCCACGGTTGTAGCGACAAACTACTCATTATCTAAAGAAAACATGCACAGGAAAACACTTGGTTAGATTTCCGGTTTAATTGTAAAAAAAAAATTTCCTTTAGAGAAAACTACATTAGGTTAGGTTTTACAACCTCCATTTCACTGGAAATACCTATTCAGTGCTAGAGCCATAATCAATGCATTTATTTCCACCCTAGACTGATATAGAATTCACACTAAAACATTGGTCCTACTTTTTCTTAATAAGGAGACTAGGAAAAAACTAGATTTATGTTAGATTAAATTCAGGCAGTTTAACTTTACAAAACTCTGGGAAAAAAATCAAACCATTTAGGGGGAACATGTTTACTGCCGATTTTTGGTTTGGCAGCGTTGCTCGTTTCCAACTTTAGATTGGGGGACGTTAGCTCACGTAACTCGAAAAAGCTAAATTCGCTAATTCCGGGTTTTTCTGACATGACTAAACTATTGTTTACATCATTAGCTGACAAACTTCGTTTTATCTTATTTAGACAAGGCGCAGTTACGTTATCTTTATGTTTTACTCCAGGTAAACAAAGATGGCGTTGTCTGGGGGAGGGTTCTTTTGCAGCAGGCTTAAATTGGCTCCGCCCTTCTGTACACGAAGGCTGAACGACGTGTGGCTGAGACGTTCCTGAGACCTTACTGCCTAATCGACCCTTGACCAATCCCGGGGGGCTGATCGGTTTAAGGCAGGGCGATCCTTCTTTTAGTTGGCTCGCGATGTTACTGCTGTGGTCAGAATCACTGGGCGTGACGCTCACCTCGAGTTTTTTATTTAGCAATTCAATACCGGGAATTCCTAACACCACGTCAAAGATTGAATTACAGGCTTTCGAAACACAAGCTACTGTTTTTAGCTTAGCACCATTTAGCAATTACGCCAGTTAAAGCTGTTTGACATCGAATTTTTTCTTCAAACGTGGCTAGCCCTTAGCTAGTTTAGCGCTAACCAGGGACGCTAAACTTCCGGAGTCGCATAAAATTTTTATTTTATGTTTCCCTAAGTTAGCCTCTAGTGTGCTAGTCTTGAGAATTTCCCTAGCATTTTTCCCGCCTGGGAAACATGCATTAGCTTGCTGCGGTTTGGAGTTACGTTCTGGACATTCACTACAAAAATGTTCGGGGGAATTACAAATGTAGCAAAGCCTAACTCTATCTTGATTAGGGTTAGTTTTTACACTAGCACTATCGTTAATGGCAGAATCCTCTGCGTTCACATTGACAGATCCGGCCGGATTAGCTGTCGAGTTGTGGTTACGCCTGTTACCACGTTGTTGACCAGTTGGTTTAGAGCCCTGGTTTGACTGCGCAGCTATGGCCTGTGTTTTGGCTGCACGAATGGCATTTTCGGTAGCAATCTGCTTGTTTCGAGTGGTATACTCGTCACACAGTTGGGCTGCTTCAGCTAACATACCCGTCTTAATTTGATCGGGAATCCATTTTCTAAGATGGTTGGGGCAAGATTTGAAAAATTGCTCTTAGAGCATTAAATTCACAAGTTTATCAAAATCCCTGTTAAATTTGGCTAAAGCTAGCCATCTGGAAAACAAAGTTTCCAACTCAAATGCGTAATCGTGAAACTGCATTTCTGGTTTTTTTTTCGAGTGAACGAAACAGTCTGTAACGACTCATTGGTCTGGACAAATCTGGCAAGTAATTTATTTTTAACTACCTCATAGTCAAGCATTTCCGCGTCGGAAAGCTGGTCGCAAACTTTGACTAACACCTCCCCCATTAATGGGAGTAACACGGTTGTCCATTCTTCTTTGGGAATCTTTTGATTAACCATTATCCTCTCAAAAATCTTTAAGAAACTGTTAATTTCTGTTTTGGGCGTCCATTTATTTACGAGTCGAACAACATCCGCTACTTTACCTTGTTTTGGGGCTGAATTTGGTTGAGCTGGGGGAGCGCTGTTAGCTCCGTTTGGAGCAACGTTAATATTAACATTGGTAGCTTGTAGCCTTGCTAATTCAAGCTGTTTGTCGAGTTTAGCTAATTCTATAGCAATCATACGTTCGGTAATTAAAGCATCTTTATCTTTAATTTGGGCCTCTTGATCCTTAAGGGCTAATTCATAGGCATGACGCTTGTCTGACTCTAGTAAGTCTACATTACGTTTTTTCTCAGCTTCTGATACTTCCAAGGCCCTTAATTTAAGCTCCTCTGCTTTTAGAAAAAGCTCATTTTCTTTTACGGCTAGTTCTTTTTTTGCTAAAATAGTAGCCTCTCTCTCTTTTCTATAGCGCTAGCTTATGCATCAGAGAGTTCTGTCAAATCAAGTTTTCCGTCTTCGAGGGCTGCTCGTAATATTTGCTGCGATTCAGCTCTAGATTCACTTGCAGTAAATCCTAACTTTAAACAAGCCTTTTTGAGGTCTTTGTTTTGTAAATCATGAATGATTTCGTCTAGTTCATCCATTTCAGACATTTTCATTTTTAACGTTAAACGGGTTCAAAATAAAGCTTTTATATTTAAACCAAAATTAAATGCAGCCGCATATTAATTTGAACGTTAATTTTGGACAGAGCGAATTATTGAAAAGACTTCTCTGCTAAATCCAGCAAGTTTACACATAAAAATACACTTTCAAGGACCCCTAGCACTCTGGTATATGAATAGCTAAAATACATAAATGCTCTTACTACAATACTCGGCTTGGCGGCCTCTTAGCATATCCTATGCACACTTACCCTTTTACACACAATCGCTGTGTTGTCAATCAAGTCCTTCCTCTTCCACCGTAGTACAATGAAGCCTTGCACTGAACTGTAGTTGAACGTCGTTGGTTTAGGAGGATCACTGGTTTGGATCTTGGGTTGGCAACTCAAGGTCCACTGCTATGATGTGATGGAGCACCTGCTTCCTGGGCGGACGGCTTCTCCTCACACAAACGGGGGTACTGGGACGTCGCACGTCGGGCGGACATCTCAGGATACTGAAGCGGCTACTGTTGCTTCCTGGAGCCGGCAGTTGTTGTTGCTGCTAGGCGGCGTTTGTACTGTTTTTGACGGCAGTACGACTTCTACTTCGTGATCGTGTTTATGTGACCTTTGTGGCCTTTGTGACGGAACCACAGACATATAGTTGGAAGTGGCTTGCATCCTTCTAGAAACTTGGCATGGTAGTATGGCAGGGGGGAAACGCTTGTAGGGGACAGCACCTGTTAATCCCACCACTGCCACCAAGTTGTAGCGGCGGACGCTACGACGGCTGAGGTGCTTGTAACGCCCCCGACATCATTGGTTGACGAGTATTGCTTAGCATCAAGTTTTGGTGAATATTACGACTTTTCACGTTAATAAGCACAGCATGGGCTACAGTCCGGCATGGGGAATGAAGCGTCGGTGCCCTAACTATAGGCCTAACCTTAATGGCACCGGTAATTTCACTGCCACCAACGGTGGATTAATTTAATTGCTTAAACGAAGTATAAAGCTAAAAGGGCTACATAATAGTTCACACGTAAAAACAATTAATCTACTAGGGAACGAACCTGATGTTTTAAACTCTTGGTTTTTATTTTAATACATCAGAAAATGAATATATAAAACACTTTTACATTTACAATTCACTAGATTTGGCTTTAATAAGTTGAAAAGCACTGGGCTTGAATTTACATTTTAGTAATTCAGTTTACACAAGAACAACGATGTTGATTCTCAAGCACACTTAATTTCGATTAGAAAAAGTATTTTTATCTTGGGTTCCAATCCTGGAATACCCAGCATGCTGAACCGCGTCCGCTAAGTTACAACTATATTTGACAAATGTAGTTTTCAAGTCGTCTAACAGTTATTTTCCTCTGAATCCACGAGGATCAAACCGTCCCTTTGTTTACTTTAAAAAACAATAAAGAATAAACTTGGCTTTTTAGAAGGAGATGCCTACTCTAACGTTATGGTGTGTAGCGGCGGACGCTACGACGGGCTAGGTGCTTGTAACGTCTCCACACTCATGGTTGACTTTCTTACATGTAGAGTTGACTGATTCGTAACTTTCTGACTATTATGGCATATAACAGCACAGTAAGGCCTCAATCCTGGAGGGTCGAGTGAAGATACTTTCCTATTTTAGAGTGAATAGGTCTAACCAGAAACTATCTACCTGGTCTTTAAGGCTGCCACCACCGGTGGGTAATTTTTAAAAGCTAAGGGGGTTTAGACTAAAATGGGCTACATTTTATTTAAACGCAAGCAATTAATCTACACTAGAAACCATACTTGAAGTTTTAAAAAATCTTGGTTTTAATAAAAATCACAACAAATGAAAAAGGCACTTTACATTTTGGTCACTAGTTTACATGAGAGCTTTGAATTAAAGCAAGAAGGCTTTCCGTGAAAGCAAACGAATTTACATTTAGAAAATTCAAGAACAAAAAGCAACAACGGGCTTTTTACATTAATACACTTTTCGAATAGAAAAAGTAAGTTGAATTCCAGAAGAATCCATTAATTTATAACCGCATCCACTAAATTATACAATTAACCCAGACAGAAAAATCTCTCGCAAAAGACTCCCGAATCCTCACGGGCCACTGTCTGCCGTTTAAGTTAAAACGTGGTTTAAAATAAACAAAGGAACGTTGGTTGTTAGGAAGAGAACCACTCTGACATTACAGCAAGTAAAGACCGAAAATGCCGTTTGGCTTACTCCACTGTAAAACAAAATCTAAAACAAGAGGTAAGTTAAAAACTGAACTATAAATTTAGAATGGGGGCCCTAAAATTAAACTTTTAATTAACTAGTAACATACTGACCACTACCTCTGCCCGGCATGGCAACCTTCAGAATTGGTAACTTCAGATCTGTGAGCTGTGCTAACGATTGCTTCTTGGGGCTGGGTTTTTATGCCTGCTGTCGAACAGCCAGGTAGAGGGTAGGCGCGGAGCTCATCCAACGTGAGTTTATCATCGTTAAATGCTATTTTTAAAACATCTACGGACTCGTGTCTGGTTTCACACACACCGTTAAACCTAAATTCAAACAAGCTTTCTTTAAGTCTTTGTAATGAATATGATCGATTAACGCTTCTAAATCTTCCATGTTGAAAGTTAGGTTAGTTAAAAAAAAAACGTTCTAGTTTTAAATCTTTACAGTTAAAATTGCAGTCGCAAAATAACTCTCTTAAAAGTTAAAAAGAGCGAGTACTTAAACACTTCTCTTATAACTCAATCCAGTCAGGGACACAAAAATACAATCTTATATTACCTAAGCACTCAGGTGGATACATAAAATAAACACTCGGCCTGGCAACCGGACTATACCAATGTGCACTAACCTGAATTTCCGACACAATCGCTGTGCGGTCAGTCATCCAATCACCCATCGAAGATCGGATCCAAATGTTGTTGTGGTCGTCCTTCCAGTTGAAGTTTGAACACCGTCACTTGTGAAGTCCTGTGGAGTTTCACTCTTGGAGCATCATATCCTCGCATCCGCATGTATTATCGCATCCGCAAAAATACCGTAGTTGTGGTCAAAGTTTTCATAGTTGCTAAAATCGTCACCTTAGTAGAATAAAAACATTGAAGACATAGTAAACATGTAAACTAGCACAGCACTAAGCTAGTCGGCTTTATGCCTAGAAATAAATTCGAGAAAAACAAATAAATATTTACTTGTTTGTTTTCGGAAAATTGCGACGGAAATTGAGTGCGTCGGCGCTCAGTTTGAGCACTTTTTCAAATTGAGTTGTAGACCAAAGTATGGCGAAATTTTGAGTTCTGTTTTCATAGGATGACAGATAAAGTTCGGGTTTATTAAATGCTGCAAACATGAGTCAATGAAGTCCATTTTCCTTGGAGATATGAATTTTTAAAGTTGGAGGTGAAGAAATAGGCCTAGCACTTTTTGGCGCTAAGAAAAAAAAAACAGTGTCCCCGAGTTGTTGATGGTTGGTGTCGGTTCTCCTAACCAATCGACAGGAATTTTATGCCTCATGCCTTTATATGCACCCCAACAGGAGATTTTATTCGGGGTTCCTGTTGAACCCAAATAAAAGCCTTCAAAAATGATTAGTGCACATCGGTATGTCACAAGCCATGTAACTAAAACTATGCAAAGAAACACTCTTGGTTCATGCAATCAAACAACATAGAAAGTTCCAACTTCTATAAAGTTTGTCGTGTTGCCATTTACTTTCAAAATGAGCGAAATAGGTTTTTGAGCTACTTGTTCCTAGCCCCGGATCGATAAGATAAAAGTACACTGTTTACACAAAATTTAAAATTACCATTTTATTTTTTGGGGACTGACATTTTTGCGGTAAAGTTAACTTGAGTAAAAAAAATTTTACATTTTATGAAAACACTAATTGCAAAAATTAACTGAGTGCTTGTCCGCGCTGCTTGATGCAGGAAATTCGTACAGAGCAAACAGGAAATTGGAACAAAACATAAAATAAAAAGAAATACTATTTTCGAAAGTTAACGAAAATTAAAGGTACATGTCCAGAGTTTGTTGTTTCGTTTTAACAGATAAATGAGGCCATCTACTGCTCTGGTAATATGTCCCGTACGGTATCTACCTCTGCTCAAGTCTAGTAATTTTTTTTATCTGGGATGACTGCGAGATTAACCCTCCGCCGCATTTCAATAAACCTAGCCGCTGCGATAGGGATCGGAAAATCGAATACTATGGGTACGCATAAAATGACGAGCTCTATTTACTGTAAAACTACTCCCACTGGGATGGTTTTAGGTTACCAAACAACCTGTTTACATGAAAATTTAAACACAGAAAGGTTTTGAGATAGAATCCATAACTACAAATACAAAATACAAAATACAACGCTGGGAGGTTTTGTGGATAATAACGCAACAACCTTTTAACGACAGAGTTAACCTTTTGCCCTCAGAGGTGAGACAGACGGCTGTTTTTAAAATAAGCCATTTAAAGCCATTTAAAGAGGAGATAGCCAGGGACCACTAAACTCCCGTAGAATGTTCCTAATGAACATTTAAACGTATCTTATAATCTCTGTAAATATCCTTCCACATTGATAGTGACAGGGAGGATAACATTGGCACTTAAAATTTAGGTGTAAGGTCCGAATTGAGAAAGCTGACAGTTTCTTTGAGTGAGGTTGTCCTGACCACGTACCTCTTGACAATTAAAACAATTTAATGATAAAAAAAAAGGTTGCAGAGCAAATTTTGGCTCCACCACTTGTTTAGCTTTTAATAATAAAAACTCAACGATTTGTTTTTAGTTTAAACAAAATACCTTTTCAGGGCATTTGTATGACACTTTCCAGGTTTGTACAATGAAGCAGTCCTGAAGACTTAAGACATTAAAGCAGTAAACACAATTGTTTCATGTTTAGGTTAGGTGGTCCTAGATGGAGCCACATTTGTAGCGGCCTACACTCACTACAGTTTATACATACGCAGAACACTATTTGGTTAGGTTTTTCAAGAAAAAAACTCAACATGGAGAAAAATTTACACATTACTTAGGTTAGTCTTGGTGGTTTGCACAAGATCTGTAGTTATGGAAAAAAAACTCTTATTTAGAAAAAAAACTACACTAGTTTTAGTTATCACGTTTGGAGTCCTACTTAAAGGTTTTACTTACTCCCATACTGATAAAGACATTATTTACTATGATTAGGTTAGATTTTTAACCTTAGCTCCAACGAAAAACAATTATCTATTTCAAAGAGCCTTAACTGTGATGATCAATCACAAATTTCCACCCTTTACTTAAGACAAGAGTTTACCCGTAAAACATCGCGTCCTAATTTTTAAGGATGTACACAAAAAAAAACGGCATCTATGTTTTTATTGGTTAACCTAAACTATTGCTAAGTTAGGTTAAAGCATGGCAATTTTATTTCTCCAAACTCTGGGAAAAAATCAAAATGGCACTTAAAAGAAGCAAGTTTAGGGCTTACTTTGGTTTTAACGGACACACTTTTTACTGCAAGGTTGTCCTCAGATTTAACTCTTCTAAGTTTATCTCTAGGAGGCTGACAAAGCTTGCTAAATGAGCGGTTACGTAGTTCAATCCATTCATTGAATCTTGGCGTTAATTTATTTGGTCTGACTGAGCTAGCTGGCTCATTATGGGTACTGCAAGTACTCTTAATCGGATTTTCCATCTATACTTGGATGGTCAATCGGCCTATCGCGGGCTGTCTGCACCTTTGGGGGAGGGACGTTTTTAACGGCCCCTTTGGTGCCTGACTTGGCTGGCGCCGGAAAGTCTACGGTCGGGTTTGGCTTGACCAATCCCTCTGGCCGGCTGCACGACTCCATGCTGGAGCGGGGGCGGCGTTTACGGGGACGCTTTTTCGCCGTGGTTTGGCTGTGGTCAGCAGCGCTCGGGCTGGGGGGGAGGAGCTACGGGACGAGCGGGGCAACAATTGCGGGCGTCGTTTACATTTCTTTTAGGCTGTCGTAATTCGTCTACTTTAGACAGGGCGTTTACGCCCAAAACTATTTAGAAAACGGAGTGGGAAGCCTCCGAAACACATGCAACAACATGCAATTTTAAACCTGCATTTAATTTCAAAATTAAATCTACCTGTTCTAACTCTACCACCATGTCGCTCATTATGGTTTTGCACTGAGCTGTTTGTTTTAGTCTAGGCCAAGTTTTGGCGAGTTTTCGACTAACGAGATTTATGCTGCTCCCGGAATCGCGTTGTAAACGAGTGCCACCGAAAAACGCCTGTTTTTCAAAAATGTGAAATTTTTTTTCTGAGCCACCAAATGCCTCGCCGAGGCACATTTCGCCGTTTCTTTAATAATGAACGAAATCGGCTCAAACTTTCTACATACATAGCCTGTCCAAATACAAGACACTTGGGGAAGCCCAAATCCGGACTTTCCACCATTAAGAACCTTTAAACGACGTTTGAAGATCATTTCAAAGCCACTACAGCATACCTTCAACGTAGCCGCCATTGTAAAAACTCTGTATTCTTGTATTCGCATTTTATTCCTTTTCTTTTAGGGCAAAAAGCCCGAACATACTAGCTTAGTGTATTGTACAAGGATTTATGTACAGACAACCATTTTGAAGTGTGATATTTTTTATTGTGTTTGTCGGCCGTAATCTGTATGAAAAATTTTCACAACGATCGAATTTTAACTTTAAAATTTTAAACGTTAAATGTTCACAGTAACTTAATGCGTTATAGCATTCATCTAAGCTAGTTTATTTAACCACATTTATACTTTATTTATATTCTTTTACCCCCAGAAAAGCTACCATATGTCCAAACGTATAAACGTATTACGACCTGGCATTCTACCGGACACGAATTTTTCAGTGTATATATGTTTATTTTAGTTCTCCTCCGACCTGACTGAGACCTACCTAAATCTGCAAATAGCTTGATCTACTATTAAACACTAAAAGAATTCTAACAAAGATCTGTTCAACCCAATTCCGAAAGTCAAACTGTGCAAAAACTTCGAATCCTCCATTTTTGCCCCCCTCCCCAGCCAATACTAGTTGTGGTGTTTAACACTGCAGTTTACCGTTAAAGCTTGTTTAATTTAATAGTAATGTTCTATGCATTAGCCAAAGCCAAGTAATAAGCTTTAACAAGAGCCAAATCACGTTGCAATCATGTAAATATGGAATCCATAGCCAATAATTCAAAATAAAGGCCTATTTCCGAAAGTTCAATTGAGTAAAACTCAAAACAGGCCTGTCTTTTCCATCCCTACTCCTTCAAACGGCTCTGCACCCAGTTCCTTTGTTCAACCGACTTCTCCTCCCACTTTCCATTGTTCTCGAGGCCCTCAGCCAATCAGACCCCCGCAGCTATCCTCGACGTCCGCGCTTTCCCCCCTCTCCAGCATAAAACCCCAGCCCCAGAATGCATAGTTAGCACAGCTCACAGATCTCAAGCTAGAGACTGGTCACGCCAGTCGGGAGTGGAGACGCCATGTCCGGAAAATGCCATGCCGGGCACGATGGTAGTGGTTCGTATGTTATAGTTTAGCTTTTGAAAGTTCAGTTTAGGACCCCCATATTCTAAATTTTAGTTTAAAACTTAACTTAACTCTCTAGCTAGAGAAAATTATGGTGGAGACGCCTGTAGCGGCATCTTAGGTTTCCTCTCCCCATAACGTCAGAGTGGTTCTCTTACTAAAAAACAAATTTTCCAGTTTACTTTAAATGGATTTCTAATCTAAACTAAATGACGGTTTGATCTTTGTGGAAGTCAATTTGAAACAAACTGATGCCTAAGTGTAAAATTGCCGGGCTTTTTATAACTTAGAACAGTTCTCGAGGGAACTAAGGGAGGTTGATCTTTTTGTACTTGGGAAACTTAGAAACATAACTGTGGACGGTTGATCATGTAGAAACATACTGTCGGATAGACTTTAATCAGTTGCGGCTGTCAAGTCTTGCGGGTGTCTCCGGGAGCACCCATGATTTACTTTTTCTAAATGTAAAAATTTAAACTTTTATTCAAACCAAGTGTGTTTGTCTGAATTGTGAATTGCTACTTTGTCAATTCAAACTTGTTGCTTTTAATTAATTGGATTCAAAAGCTTTCACGGAAGCAAACTATAATGTAAAGTGTCTTTTTCATTCTCTTTCGCAAAAATAAAACCAGGAGTTTTAAGCTTCAGTCGTTTGCTAGAATTGATTAATTGTATTTTAGTGTAAAATTAAATATGTAGCCCATCTTTAGATTTTAGCTAGTTAAACAGTTAAATCCACCGTTGGTGGCAGCGATACCGACAGTTTAAGGTTAGGCCCCTTTAATTAGGACCGGCGCTTCATCCCCCATGTTGGCACAGTGTCCATTCTGTGTTGAATAACGTAAAAAGTCGTCATTAACACCGATTACCCTCAAGCTGAAACTCCACGTACACCAGGGAAACCGGGGGCGTTACAAGCACCTAAGCCGTCGTAGCGTCCGCCGTTACAGCGTAGGCATAACACTTTATTCCTACCTATCCTGGCTTTAAAGGTGCTAGGTTTTAACACAGTTACGGCATCTGAGCCCACTCGAAAACATGCAATTAGCAAATTGAGTTCTGACATACTCTGGACATCGATTGCGGAGGTGCTAGGACGAGCCGCATTTATAGCACGTTCTAACATTAATTTGACAAGGGCTAGAAGCTACACTTTCACGATTATCAGCGTTAGCATCTGTGCTAGTTACGCTGTCACTGTTAGTCCCAACCGGGTTAGCTAACGAGTTACGGTTTCGATTACCGTTACGTGGATTAGACGAAGCTTTAGGAGCTTGGCTGGCTGGCTGTGCGCCAGTTTTCACTTTGCCTGTTTTGCCTGCAAAATCAAGGTTGATTTGCTTATTACGTGTTGTGTAGTCATCACACAATTTGGCTGCTTCCTGTAGCGTCCCAGATTTAATCTGGTCCGGCAACCATTTTCTTAAACCCACTGGGCAAGACTTATAAAATTGCTCTAATAAAATTAAATTGGACAACTTTTGGAAATTGCCGTTAATTCCGGCGAGTGACAACCATCGGGAAAACAATGTCTCAAACTCAAAAGCATGCTCGTGAAATAATTGGTCCTCTTCTTGCTCAAGACTGCGAAATGCCGATTGGACGGACTCTTTGGTCTGTACGAACCTTTCAAGTAATTTTATTTTAACCTGATCGTAATCGTGCATAGTAGCTGTGCTCATTTGATCGCACACCTTTACTAGAATTTCACCTAACACAGGTTGTAAACCTTCTACCCATTCACTCTTTGGAATTCGTTGAGTTTCCATTGTACCTTCAGAGATTTTTAAAAATGAATTGATTTCCGATTTCGGACCCCAATTGTTTAACAACCTAACGGCATCGGAAATTTTTCCGGGCCGTGGACCTGAATTTACATTTGGCAAAACCTGTACTGGATTGGTACCGTCTGCGGTTCGTAATCTGGCTAATTCTATTTGGCTATTAGCAAGTTCTAACTCGTGCTCGAGTTTCTTAATGGCCAGCGCCGTAGCGGCATCGCTAGTCTGGGCGGTGGTGTCACGTAACATTAGTTCGTGGGCACGAATTTTATCGGCCTCACGTGAGGCATAAGCCCTAGCTTTTTCAGCCTCTTCTAACTTCAAAGCTTCTAGTTTTAACTGTTCGGCTTTAAGAAATTGTTCGTTCTCCTTGAGAGCGATCTCTTTTTTGGCCAGAATGGCAGAATCACACTTTTCAACGGCACTGAGCAGGTCGTTTGACAGCTCATCCAACGTGAGTTTATCATCGTTAAATGCTATTTTTAAAACATCTACGGACTCGTGTCTGGTTTCACACACCGTTAAACCTAAATTCAAACAAGCTTTCTGTAAGTCTTTGTAATGAATATGATCGATTAACGCTTCTAAATCTTCCATGTTGAAAGTTAGGTTAGTTAAAAAAAAAACGTTCTAGTTTTAAATCTTTACAGTTAAAATTGCAGCCGCAAAATAACTCTCTTAAAAGTTAAAAAGAGCGAGTACTTCTCCACTTCTCTCCACTTCTCCACTTCCACTCCACTTCTCCACTTCTCTCCACTTTCTCTCCACTTCTCTCCACTTCTCTTATAACTCAATCCAGTCAGGGACACAAAAATACAATCTTATATTACCTAAGCACTCAGGTGGATACATAAAATAAACACTCGGCCTGGCAACCGGACTATACCAATGTGCACTAACCTGAATTTCCGACACAATCGCTGTGCGGTCAGTCATCCAATCACCCATCGAAGATCGGATCCAAATGTTGTCGTGGTCGTCCTTCCAGTTGAAGTTTGAACACCGTCACTTGTGAAGTCCTGTGGAGTTTCACTCTTGGAGCATCATATCCTCTTTTTCAGTGGCTAACTTCTCCAGGGGTTGAAGGAACATCTGCCTTCCGAAGGCGTGCCTGCTGCTTCACGGCTTATGAAGGAAGGGTTGCCGCTTCCCGGCTCCAGCTGGATACAGGGTTTACTGTTTTGCCTTTTGTTGTCTTAAGGCTGACATCTGCTTCTGTAGCGTTTTTAGCTTAGCTACGGACGTCTCTGGGGGATGCAGTTTGAGTTTTACTGCGACATCTTCTTCTTAAGATGAACTGGCATGGTAGTATGGCAGGGGGGAAGGAGTGTAGTGGCACAGCACCTTTAAATCCCACCACTGCCACCAGTTTGTAGCGGCGCTTACAGGGTCTTGAGGTGCCTACTGTCTCTAGCACCGACATCTGGCGTACTTGTGGTTATTGTAGATTAAATCATAAATAGCGGTTTTTACTTTGTTGTGAAAACAGCATAGCGTGTCTACTGCACGGTTATGAGAAGAGCGTCGTCGTCCTAACTAACTCTTTATGACCTATCTATCACGGTTCACTGCCACCACGATGGGTAGTTAATTTAATTGCCTACTTCGGAGTTAGAATAAAAATTGATTTGTAATTAAAATAACCTTTGCAAATTAAATTGGACTAAAAGTCAAAATTGTTGTTCAAAACAACCTTCTTTTCTGTTTTAATAAAACATGACAAGATTTTTACACACGGAGTTACTAGTTGGTTACAAAATAAAAACGGGGCTTTACAATTAAAAGCACAAGATTTACAATTAAATCGGCAAAATGAACAATTCAAGTTCACAACAAAATTTGGACTAGAAAAAGTCGGAGTGAGTTATCGCAACTCTCTAAGTTACAAACATGACCCTTGCAGAATGTAAAATAGTCTTTGAAAGCTCTAGCAACTCTTGCACTAAAGTCGATCAATCAATCACACTGAATCAAGATTAGTGTTACAAGGAAAACTACCTTTTTGAAAACTCCTGCTTCAACAATAACACATGCTAGATCTCGGTGATCTTAGATTATTTAATGAACACTGAGTTCATAAACAAAGAAAAAAAAGCCGGTTTTTAGGAAGGGGACCTTAAATCATGGGTGCCCTAAACCAAAATGCCGATTGCGTTTGGCTACCCACAAAATCCCTCAAAGTCTAGAAGTTAAGTTTAAGTTTAAGACTAAAAATTTAGAAATTCTGTTCTAAAAATTAAATTCTAATAAACTAAACTAGTTACCCTTTGAACCACTACCTTGCCCGGCATGGCAACCTTCGGACTGGACATCTCTGCTCCGACCGCCGTAGTGGCCTCTAGCCTCTGAGTCCTTGAGCTACGAAATTCTCCCTCAGCTTGGTTATATACCTGCTGCCTGCCTGCAGGTAGGAGGGAAACCGCGGTCCTGTAGGATAGCGACGGAGGGGGGGTGTGAGGTAGAGGGGTCGCTTGGGAGGAGGAGTGACTGACCAAAACCGGCCGAGCTGTCATTACCGGAAGTTGGCATGACGGCGCGGACGGGCAGGGTAGCCTTGCACTCTTGAGTGGTGGGGAGAAAAAATATTGAGTTCGGACTGGAAGGAGCTTGGATAGCAAAGGGAATTGCCGACTTTGGGTGTTTTTAGAGGCCTTGGCTTGAGTAGTGCATTCAGTTAAACTCCTAACAACGTGAGAATAGGCCTATACATTTTTTTTTATAAAACCTACAATGTTATGCATTGCAACTATTGAAGGAAGGGGGGGGGGGGGGAGACGAAGTTTGATGTTCAAAGTAAAAATATATGATTATTAATTGAAGGCAAAGGCTTAGTTGTGCATTCGGAATTGAGATCACTATATGGTCGGAGCCCTCAAATAAAAATACAAGATACACACTGAAAATGTCCGGTAAAAGAATCGTAGTTGTGTTACCATATTGAACAAGGTAGGGTTCATGAGAAAAGATTACGTTAAATAATGCTTTTATAAAAGCCTAGGCAAAAGATTAAATAAACCAGCTTGTGTTTTAAAATGCTATAACGCATACAATTTTAAATGTATTATCGCATCTGCAAAAATACCGTAGTTGTGGTCAAAGTTATCATAGTTGCTAAAATCGTCACCTTAGTAGAATAAAAACATTGAAGACATAGTAAACATGTAAACTAGCACAGCACTAAGCTAGTCGGCTTTATGCCTAGAAATAAATTCGAGAAATACAAATAAATATTTACATGTTTGTTTTCGGAAAATGGCGACGGAAATTGCGTGCGCCGGCGCTCAGTTTGAGCACTTTTTCAAATTGAGTTTTAGACCAAAGTATGGCGAAATTTTGAGTTCTGTTTTCGTAGGATGACAGATAAAGTTCGGGTTTATTAAATGCTGCAAACAGGAGTCGATGACTCGATGAAGTCCATTTTCCTTGGAGATATGAATTTTTAAAGTTGGAGGTGAAGAAATAGGCCTAGCGCTTTTTGGCGCTAAGAAAAAAAAATAGTGTCCCCGAGTTGTTATGGTTGGTGTCGGGTGTCCTAACCAATCGACAGGAATTTTAGGCCTCATGCCTTTACAGGGGTCCTAAAGATAAACTTCTAAAGTTTTAAACTAGTTACCTACAAACCACTACCATTTTGCCCGGCATGGCTACCCCGGACGTGACATCTCCACTCCCGACCGGCCTGATCCTTCTAGCTTGAGAGATCTGTGAGCTGTGCTGACTGAGCTGTAGAGGGAGGGCAACTGGGGCTTTTTATGCTGGAGCAGCGGATTTTCTCGACCAAACCTCGGACGGGTAGGAGAGCTGCGGGGGTGTGATTGGTGGAGGGCCCGGAGAACAATGGGAAAGTCGGTAGAGCAAAGGGTTTTGGTGCAGAGCCGTTTGCAGGAGTAGGGACATGTTAAAGATAGGCCAAATTGAGTTTTCAACTCTTGAACATTGGGAAAGGCCTTTACATTGGGATATTGATTATTGATTAAATATTTACATGTGAACTTGGTGAAATGGCTCTTGTTAAAGCTTAATACTTTGGCTTGGGTAATGAATAAATCATTACTATTAAATTAAATAAGCTTTAACGGTAAACTGCAGTGTTACACACCACAACTACGTTGGGGGGGGGGGACTGAGTTTCTTAGCACAGACTGACTTTGGATTGGCATTGGGAACAGAGCTTTATAAGATTTTTGGTTTTAATAGAAGGACAAGCTATTGCACACATTCGGATGGTCACGTCGGAGTTTTGGTAGAGATTTAAGGCAAAAATATTTACATAAAAATTTGTGTCCGGTGATTGCCGATGTCGAATCAGCTCGGACTAATGGTAGCATTCTGGGGGAAAAATATTATTAATAAAGTATAAAATGGATAAATAAGCTTAGTGAATGCTATAACGCATTAAGTTAATTTGGATGTTTGACATTAAAGTTAAAAGAAAGGTAATGTAACGGCGGATGCTACGACGGGGTAGGTGCTTGTAACATCGCCGCTCGCCTGGTGTAACTCGATCTTCTTACTATTACTTTTTGTTTCAAACAAGCACAACAGCTACAG
>JAHWFP010150619.1:0-16303 GCA_023313725.1 Lithobius niger | reverse complement strand
GGGTCTCCTAACCAATCGACAGGAATTTTAGGCCTCATGCCTTTACACCCCCAATTTTAAACAAATTAATTTTACAAGCCCATGGGCGTTTAATACACGATTTACGGTATGTATGCAAAGTTGCCTTTTAACTTATTCATACCTGCTTCGAAAAAAAAAAAAAAAAAAAAAATCGGTTTTTTAAAAATGTTCAATTCAGTTTCGGTTCATAAGTAAAAACCGAAACCACGGTTCGGTTTCGGTTACCGACACAGCACTACCTCAAGGGAAGGCTTGTGTCGCTTAAGGATGGAGGCAAGCCAGACTGTTGTGTAATCAAAAACTGGAGCCTTTCGTTTAAAGGTTTGGAGTAAGGAGTCCATGAGGGTATGTACTGAGGATGGAGTGAGGGGTTCACTGGTTTGCTGAGCGGTGGAATGTCTAGTTACCTTAGGATGGGATGAATGCGAGGACAAATCCAGAGGAGTAAGTTGCGGTCCTGCAGAGGATGCCAACTTGGCAGCAACCTTTCGGGTTTTAAGTTGAAGCTTTAAGCAAGTGTATCTTTCCTTGGCACAAGAGAGTTTGTTGGCAGGAGAACGTAGGTCCCGCACTGGTGGAGGTTGACTGACGGGTCGGGGACGTAGCTGCAGTGTCACTAGGTATCAGAACCAGGGCCGCAGCGAAGGGTACTTGGTTTGGGGGGGGGGGGGGGGGAGTGACTCTCATTTTGCCAACTCATCTTATGATTTTGGCAACTGGCGTAAGCTCCCTCAGCGGGGTCCGCCCCGGAAGCTGAAGCATTTTATGCTATTTTAGTGCCTGTTTCTAGCCTCCAGTGAACACTGAAGCAACAAATTGTCAAACAAATTTTGGTGATTTTTTTTATTCATTTTTTTAGGATGGTAGGTTCGTAAAAATGTTATTGCGACTAAATCATATTTTTTTTAGATTTTTTTTTCCAAATTATATTAAACCGAGTTCAGTTTAGAATTATATAAACAGGCCAGCTGGCCACTGACGATTGAGGATTGACTTCGTCCATTTTGGACTTTTAGGCTATAATGAATGACGAAGACTCCTGTGTGCAAGCATAGACAGCAGGTCAGGGGCAGAAATTTTTTTTTAAATGTACTATCGAAAGGTAAAAAGTAATGAAATATTTTTCTCAGTTGTATCCTAAACAACTATAGGCCTAGAGGTATCATTGTAAAAAAAACTTTCATATTTTAAAACAAAAACATGGTCCAGTTTTTAAATAATGGAGCGTCGAAAGACGAAAGAAATGGCGAAACTTTTTACCTCAGTTTTGTCCAAAACAACTTGAAGTATTATTGGAGAAAAGCTTCCACATTTGAAATCAACATGCTACAATTTAATTTTTTTTCATTGATTCACGGGATCTTGGGAACCGGTCATTATTTATGGCCGTGGGGGTGGGGTGTGAAATGAAAATGTGACCACTAAATTTTTGACGACTCCCCCTTCAAGACCTGAAAAAACCTTGATTCCCCCCACCCTAAGGTCCAAAAATGATGTGACTACCCCCCAAAAAATATTTTACACCCATCTTTTGTCGATATTCCTGCAAAAGTATGATGAACACACTGTTTGCTTGTAAGACCACATCGTAACATAGTCAGCACCTGAAATGTAGAAGACGCCAAGAATCCAGGTACCAAGGCTTTTCTATAAAGTATTTTGTAAAAACTGTACTTCCAGTAATATTATTATTAGTTTCAAAACCTTGTAAACAGCATGAGGGGGTAGCTGAACCGTTTTTGGAAATTTTGACTGCTGAAAGTGCCATTTTTGTAGTCCAAAAAGACTAAAATTGTAGGGCCTGCACCTGCTTAATTTTAGTTTTTATTGCCTAACCGGAAATATACATTACCTTATTTACACTAGCAGTTTTCCCCTTTGAGCTATTGTATCCCCTAGAAGTTGAAGTTGCCTTCCCTGCCTGGCTCGTACTTCACTGCGCATACGCCGGGCTTGCCCATATAAGCCCCTGCGCAGCTGCGGTTACCATCATTTCTCCCCAGAACCTAACTCATGGTGGGGAGGCTTGGGCGGGAGTTAACCCTTTAAGGACTGCGTTTGCGCTAAGGTCTCGTACTGAACTTGTAGAAAAAAATTCTTAGCGTCTCACCCACTTGAAGTAAGGGAATGAAACCTGTGTTATTTTATTCCTTAATGATCTGGCCTTCATATCACATTTTTAGTTTTACTGTAATTGGCTGGAAGTTTTCAATCTGATCTGTAGAAGAGCTGTAAACAAGGATTATACAGCGGGCGCATTTGGGCGCACCCGTCCTTAAAGGGTTAAGGTAATGTATATTTTTGGTTAGGTACTAAAAACTAAAATTAAGTAGGTGCAAGCCCTGTAATTTTAGTCTTTTTATAGCCGACGGAAATATACATTACTTTGTTTACACTAGCAGACTTTGTAACCCGGAGGGGGGCTAGGTTCCTTTGAGGAGCCCACTGCTGCCCCAGTCTGATTTCCCGCGGTACGAGTAGGCTGCCCCAGGCACAAGTGCCGGTATGTAGACCAGTCTGCTATCCCGACCACTTTCACTCTTAGACGGAGGATGACTGTCCGCAGATAACGGAGGCAAAGGGTCATGACGTATCCATTATTGAGTGAGATCGGGAGTGCGGATGAGGGTTTTTTCTGTAAGCTTCATCGCATGCAGAGGTCTACATGTGGGGACAAGGATAAGAGATCAAATGTGCGTTCGAGAAAATGAATCCTCTTACCTTGTGGGAAGTTGAAGATTGGACGGCTTGGTAGAAGCTTGAAGGCAGGATAGACCGGTGGCGCAAGAAGATGAGCGCAGAGGAGACGTAATCATGGCAGAGAATAGAGAGGATAGGGACTGGAAACGTGTGTGGGTCGGACGTTGAACATAGGATCAGAGAGAAGGCTTTGAATGTCATGAAGAGGAAGGGTCGACAATCGTGGGCGGTGCACAAGACGCAATCCGAAGATACTGTGGATTCAAGCGCAAAATGGATGGCAAGGATGGTTAAGAAGGTTGAGCGCAACGAGGATAGTGTTGAGCGTGCTGGTGGTGAACAAGAGATAAATGAACAACTTGGAATTAGATGTCTAAGTCCGGGCAAGGCAGATACATATGAAAAGTAGCACGAGCATGAGCGGGCGTCACGCCGGATACCGAATCGGCCGATGGTGAAAATGCAAGGGTAGAGCAAGGTATTAATCCGGGGTTGTGCGGAAGCCAAAGGCAACTCCCGTCGCCTTGGAGCGACAGGGGGAGCACGGCATGTTGCCCTCCGTTGTTTTGGCGTTGCGTTGGATGCCATGGAAAACGGGAAAAAATCCTGGAGCGTTGTTGAACTGCCATATGGAATAGCGTGTGAAGGATGGTACGACCAGAACGATGGCGGATTGGCGCCAGAGCGTTGCCAAAGATGGATGGTGAAGCTCGGGGATGATACCCTCGGGCGCGTGTGCTGTAGATGGAGGCAAGGGCATGTCGGATCCGGAGGGCATGGATGAGGATCTGGTGAGAAGGTCTCTGGCTGGTAAGGTAACGTCACGGATGGCAACAGGTGAGGACGACAGGGGACCACTGGAGGACGCGGCGGGTAGATCCGAAGGAAGGTAGTGGAGGAAAGTCTTAGACGTCGAATGTGGGAACGGGCACAGTAGTAGGTCCTTAAAGGTGGAGATGCAGGAATTGACGAAACCCAGGCGTTGCGTACACGGAACAGAGCATAGTTCATATGAAGGAAATGACAACGATGATTTAGCAGTTCGAGCTCATGGGAGTGTGTATCATTGATAGCACGGAGGAGAGTCTGTGTGGACATAAGGAAGGTAGAAAGCGGATGGTCTTCCTGGAGGAGGTTGTTTGCAAACTGTAGAGATGTGGTCCGTATTGGACCGGCCCTTGCAATAAGTACCATTAGTTGCTTCAGACGGAAAAGAGGACCGCAGTACGAGGAGGATAGCGGATGGATCCTTGTACGAGGAGAGGATGGATCGGTCCTTCTTCCAGCTGCCCCTGAAGCTGGAATGAAGGTGCCAAGAGCGAAGCTTCAACCGGGAGATCCCTGTAAGCAGAGTTCCTGATGAGGATCGAGGATTGAGGATCGAGCATCCCAAGATCGAGGATGAGTAGGACACGTCCTACGGGATGGTGAAGCCTGCTGGTATTGAGGACCAGCGGACCCGAGGAGGGTTTTTTAAAAATTTTTTTATTGGACTTGGAGTTGTACTCAGGCTGCTTCAGAGCCCGTAATTCTTCTCACTGCTTAGCTGCGTGTAGCATCCGCTGTCATGATCGATGTTGCTTTTGTTGAAAGGATAGTCCATCGATTTGGCGAAATGGAGACGTACATACGGCAGTTACGTTCCTGTCTGTTACATGCAGAGAGGACGAGGATGAGGTGAGGATGAGGATTGAAGGGATATGTCGCAGAATTTTGTGAAAAAAATCCAGGTAAATACAAGCCTTGGATGAGGATACATTCCCTTCTTTGGTTGATGTAACTTTGGGTAACAGGATCTTCAGATGAAGAAGAGGTGGACATGGTGAACTATGCTGTGCAGTTGTGTTCTCGTGCCCCGCCCCCCTTTTTTTTTTTACGTGTGTATAAACGTAAAATTCAGAGGATGGGATAGTACGGAGACCCGAGGACGGAGGACCGAGTCTTCTGAAAAGGATGTGTGCTCCCCATGGAAGAACTGGTGCGTCTGTGAGCGAACGTAAGAGTGGGGATGGTTGGGATAGGACAGGATGGTTCGTCCGGGGCGGACAAAGGTCCTGCATTGTCGAGGAAAGGCTCGTGATCCTTAGGAATCAAAGCAAGCCAAGCTGAAGAGTAATTGAAGACTGGAGTCTTCTGTTTAAAAGTTTGGAGTGACGAGTCCATGAGGGTACGTGCGTAGGACGGAGTAAGCGGATCATTGGTCCGCTGAGTGGCGTAGCCTCCTGTTACCGAAGGGCGGGACGAGTGCGAGTATTAATCAAGAGGAGTGAGTTGCAGACCACGGGGGAGGCCCACTTGGCAGCAACATACCGGGCTTTAAGTTGAGGCTGTAAGGCAAGCAGAACGTTTCTTGGTATGTGATAGTTCATCAGCAAGGGATTGCAGGTCCCGTGCTGGTGGAGGCTGACTGCAGACGATCGGGGATGTGGCTGCAGTGTGACAAGGTATCGGAGCGGATGGTTTGGAAAGAAGAGGATTGTGCGGCGGACGAGGCTGCTTCAACGAATCCTGGTCCAAAGTAAGCTCGAGAATGTCGACGTTATCCGCTACTGAAGGAGCAAGGAGTGCGGGATAAGGATTCATCACTCGGCATCCCTTTGGCACGAGGCATGAGGATTGTCAACGGAGCATAGGGTAGGACCCGGCGGATAGCGCACAGCTGGGAGTGAAGTGAACAGCATGGAGCGTTTTAAACGAGTAAGTAGGGTTGCGCAGATGGTGACTGCGCGGAGGGATATCATATGCTCTAGTTAAACAACAGCATAAAATGCTGGAGGAGATAGAAGGCGGAAGTCGACAGCAGGTGGTTGAAGTGGTCCAATCCGAGAAGGTAGCGCAGAGAATATGCAGTGATGCGCAGGATGGTGAAGCCAGCTGGCCGTGAGGACCGGTGGTTCTGTGTGGAGAGGATGGATTGGTCCTCTGTCTGTCCGCTATCAAAGACGGAGCAGAGGTGACTAGAGTGAGGCTTCAACTGGGGGATCCAGAAGATCCGCAGTAGAAGAGTGAATCCTAGCAGGGGCTATCCCGTTGATGGAAGCACCTGCGCACGAGGGCGGTAGAGAATGCGAGGATAAACAGTCCTGAGGATGTTGTGTGAAGAAGGCGCATCGGCCTTTTGTCTGTTCGTCCCTGAAGACGGAACAGAGGCAGCCGGGAGCGGAGCTACCACCGGAAGTTCCGGCGGATGGTGACGTGCACGTCAGAGGATTGTTGGGCCAGCAGGTGAAGAAGGTGAACGACTGGCAAGAAGCGGACGGCGGATCGTGTGGCTGTCGAACAGCTGAGGATCGTTGAGTAGGGACACGTCCGAACCGACGATGTGTCACTTAGGAGGTGGAAGCATCCTAATCCTAGGGGAGGACGGAGTGGCCATGGATGAAGCGGATCGAGGACGTCAGCGGCAACCACCGCGGATGGAAGGTAAGCGGTGGCGGATCTTCGGGATAGCTCGGAGGCGACCGCACGTGGCGAGCGTCCTAGGAGAAATGATGGTAACCGCAGCTGCGCAGGGGCTTATATGGGCAAGCCCGGCGCATGCGTGGTGAATTACGAGCCAGGCAGGGAAGGCAACTTCAACTTCTAGGGGATACAATAGCTCAAAGGGGAAACTGCTAGTGTAAATAAGGTAATGATATTTTCGTCGGCTATAAAAATGACTTTTTTTCCAGTTGGTCAGTGTGTTTTTGACCTCCCCCTTTTGACGGGACCTGAAAAATTTATGACCTTCCCCTTGAGAGGGTCCTCCGGCCTCCCCAGCGATAAATAATTACCGGTCCCGTAAGGAAATTTTTGCCCTCATTTCGTGGCCGTTGGGTCACTTTTGTCCTTTAATATGGGATCTTATGAACTCTTATCGTCAAATTTTGGACCCTCGAAATTAACAAGTTTAAAAATTTTAACAATTTTCATTTGAAAAATGTAGTTATTTCTGCATTAATACAAATTCAAATTTAGTGGCGACAAGTTAACAGAAAACAAACAGCTAATTCAATTTTTCTAACTCGGTTTTTGATTTTGCCAACTGTACCCGATTTTCATGAAGTACAGAGTTAGTTCACGTTATTGTTTTAACTAAAACCAAGGCACTGATGGACTAGCAGACGAACTAGTAAATCAAATAACTCTGCATTAATTTTTAATTTATTTGATATCACAACTTTAGACGGCGATAACTTGGCAGAAGTCCTTACGCAGAGTTTGTTTTATGCAGAGTTTGTTGATATTTCTACTTTACCTAAGAAACTTTTAAAATCCTGGCAGTGATGTTGTGTTTTGCTATAAAACCGCTTCCGCTAAAACCGGCACTTAGCCGGTTTTTACTATTTTACTTCTAGAAAGTAAAATAGCAACTCAGTTTTTAGTTTTGCCAACTGTATACGATTTTCGCGAAGTTAATTGTCATCACGACTTCAAACTCGGTGGGGATACAGTTTTGTCCATTTTTTGTTTTTATTTTCTACATTATCTGTGATACTTATAAGTTATGGTGGTGACATAGCAAACAAAACGGCCAAGTCAATTTTCAATTTTGCCAACTATGTAAATTTTCGCAGGGCTGCTTTCCCCCACTCCTTACAGCGTAGCTATGCAGGGAAGCAACCAGAAATGATCGGAAGCAGCAGCGTTTCAGTAACTCCCATGCTACACAGAAGTGTTGCGCAAACTGATGGAAAAAAAATGTATTGTAAACTTTACTTTCAAACTGTTGAAATGATGATAATAATTAACCAGTACTCGTGTAAACTGGAATTTGCAGTGAAAATTTGTCTGATTTTGCCAACTCGACAACTTGAATTTGCCAACTGTATGTGTTTCTTGGATGGTTGGTTGGATTGGGGGGGGGGGGGGAGCTCCCCCCCAGGGTCACTTCGGCCCTGATCAGGACGGCTCAGAAAGAAGAGGATAGTGCGGCGGACGCGGCTGCAACATCATCTGCAACCGGTGGAACCGGAGGGGATGCGGAACGAGGAGTGCGGAATGAGGAGCTATCCCCTGGCGTCCCTTTAGCACAAGGCATAAGGACAGTGTTACTGCGGATGTGGTCGGACGCAGCGCATGGCGCGAAGCTGGGAACAAGGCGAACAGCTTGGTTCTGAGGGAAAAAGAAAATACATTACCTAATGTGGTGGGAAGCGTCTTTTCCTGCCACTGCCTTACAAAGGTCTAGTAAGGGGAAGGAATGGTGGTGAGGATCGTGATGTTGTTGTTCTGAATGGGAGCAAGTGTCACCCCCCTCCTCCCACGAGTAGGGGAACGAGGGGTAACGAGAGGAGTTTGAAAAGCGTCCTGTGAGGAACGCATCCAAGAGCCCAGGATTATGGCTTGGGGAACTGTAGACCGATTCGTGCAGGCCTGTCTTAGAGAGCTTATGTCCTTTTCCCGGAGGTATAAATGTGGGAGGAACTGGTAGAGGACCAGGGGCAGTAGGATGCGGAGGACTGGAACGGGACATGGAGATAAATAAAATGGAGATCTCCATCCGCAGGAGAGTTGGAGGATCGTCGTTGCTTAGGAATCAAAACTTTTGTGGATGAAAGGTAGGTGAAGGCTGGCTCGATGATCCAAGAGGAACAGCTAAGGCTGGTGATGGTAAGGACGGAGGCGGATGGCAGAGCCGAGGATCGAAGGACCAGCTGATGAAGAGGACGAATGACAAGAGGATGGTGCCTGCGAGATGTACGGGATACGACCTGAGGCAGATCGGCCTCTACGAAAAGCGCCCCTGGTTGGTTGCTTCAGAAGGAAATGAGGTTATTAACGCCGGGAAGATAGCGAACGGCGAATTGAGTGGCTGTCGAACAGCAGAGGATCGGTGAGTAGGGATGCGTCTGGACCGACGATGTGTCACCATGGCAGGAGGAATTATCCTGATCCTAGGGGAGGATGGAGTGGGCCTGCGAATCCAAGGACTGTAGAAGGTATGGCCAGGAGCGGAGCCTCAACCGGTAGAATCTTGGAAGACATCCTGCAGAAGCGGATGAGGGCGGATCGTAGAGAGGATGAGAATCGCTGGTCCGGAGAACCGGCGGACGAGAAGAGGATGGAGAGGAGCGACGGACGGGAAAACGTCCAATTGGCAGTGTAACGCTTGCGGAAATAGAAGCATCCTAGTCCGATTGGTTCTCTGTCTATCCGCTCCTAAGGGCGGATCAGTGTAAAGAAGGCCCGAGTTCTTCATCCGATTTGAGAGGATACCTCAACTCAAACTTACAACAACCTGAGGGAAACTTCGTTTACGGCAACGAACAATTTTTTTTTCTCGGCGCCTCGGCCGTGAAAAACCCCAACTTCAACGACCTGTAACTTCCAAGAAAATGGTCCGATCCGTCTCATCCAAACAGTTCTTAATAGCCACGAACTTTATCTGTATTCCCTCGAAAATAGAACACAAAATTTCCTTCTAGAACTTCCACAGCATCCATTTGAAAAACGCACGAAACGAAGCCGCAAATTCACCGTAGCGCACGAGACGCCATTTTCGCCACTTGTAAAAATTTGTATTTACCTTTTTTTTCACTTAGGCATAAAGCCGAAAACATTAGTTTCATGTTTACTAGGAGGGGCTTCCTCTGCGAAGGTACTTAACCTCGATAATAATTGTACAGACACTTTGTTTTGATATTTCTTAAGTAGATTTAAGGTGACGATCTAAGATGCACTTGAGAAATGTCCAACACCCAAAATCCGTTTTACGCCTACAAATATTAGTTCAACTATTTAAAATGCGTTTTAGCATTCGCTGGTAACCTTAACTTTTATTTTATAATAATCTTTTAACGTGATCTCTTGCCATCCCAACTACCGGAGCTTAGGCAACATCTAACTTATGAATTTTCCCGGACACGCCTTTTCTAATTTTCCGCAGTTGTTCTTAGCAAAACCGACTTGGCTTTCGATTTCCCAAAGTAAACCTGGCTTCCCAATGCTAATAACCGAATTTATTGAGATCTTTCCTTCTATAGTCGCGATGCGTAACATCGTGGTTAAATAAGAAAACAATCCGTAGTAATTAAAGGCCTTTTTCACGTTCCAAACAATGAGTTTAACTCAACTGGCCTCTCTCTATCACGCAGTCCATAGTTATTCCTTCAAACGGCGCCAAGCGAAAAATCCTTTGCGCTGCCGACTTTTCTATTGTTCTCAAGGCCCTCAGCCAACCAGACACTGAAGCTCTCCTGGCCGTCCGCGCGAACTTCCGGTAATGTGTATAAATCCCCAGCCCCAGGAGGCAATCGTTAGCACACGCTCATCAGATGTCAAAGCCAGAGGTGA
The DNA here is from genome assembly GCA_023313725.1 of Lithobius niger. Taxonomy (NCBI): domain Eukaryota; kingdom Metazoa; phylum Arthropoda; class Chilopoda; order Lithobiomorpha; family Lithobiidae; genus Lithobius; species Lithobius niger. The sequence goes on along the minus strand of JAHWFP010150619.1, from coordinate 6,307 downwards.
CTACGCCAGTCGGTATAGGAGATGTTGCCGTGACGGGCAAAGGTAGTTGGTTCGTATTAGACTAGTGTTAGTTTAGAAAATTTAATTTTGGAATACCCCATTCTCAATTTTAGTTTTAAACTTAACCTAACCTTAAGCTTTGAGGGAATTATGGGGGTGAAACCATAGTCGGCATTCTTGGCCCCCCATCGCCATAACGTCAGGGTTCACGGTCCCTTTCTAAAAACCAGCTTTCTTTCCGTGTTTATTATTATGAACTTAATCTAAACACTAAATTGGCATTTAGAAGACGTATTTTCCAGGGTGCTTCCCCCAATACTAAGGATCTACAGATATGTTGATTTGATTTTAGGTCGGACTTAAGAAACAAAATCTTGACTATTTGTGTGTAATTCCCGCGGTTTGCACTAAATAGATTTATTTCATGTAATTCCCGCGGTTTGCATGTTGTAACGGGTTCCCGAGATCCCACAAACATTTTCTAATCGAAATTGTCGTTTATACTCTTCATCTTGTAGTGTGAAGTTTAAGTTGAATTTAATGTAAATTCTTGTTGATTTTTCCTGTTGTAAAAATCGCCTAGCTTTAATTTAAAAGCCTATTTTCTTGTATTGACACTAGTCGAATTTAAATGTAATTGTTTAAATTTATCTGCCTTTTAATAAACCTACGAGTTTGTAAAACGCCGGTTTTTCTGCTAGTTAGACTAAATGTAGAAGTTATAGTTCTTAAGAAAACCACTTAATAATTAAACTTAGAGCTGCATTTAGAAACACCCACCTGGTGGCAGCGAATACCCCCCTTTAATGTTTTCTAGTTAGCCTACAGTTAGGACAAATGACTCTCTGTTACCCATGCTGGGCCAGTAGCATACGTGTGCTGTTTTCCGTAAAAGTAAAAACGGCCAACACAACTAGAAGTTACAGGTCAAAACCATCTTGATGCCGGCGAGGCTACAAGCACCTCTACAGTCGTAGCTTCGGCCGCTACATCAGAGGAAACCGGGAGCGAAGCTTCAACCGGGAGTGGATAGTGAAAGTAGCTGGTCCTAAGGACCGGTGGATCCATGAAGAGGATGGAGTATGGATCTATGATTGTAGTAGTGACAAGATGTGTTTCTAAGGGGTGCAAGCATCCCCCCCTCCTTCCCCCTTTACGAGACTAACGTCTAGTAGGGGAATGAAGGACGACGTAACGCCGGAATGGACGTTATTGTAGAGGACGGACACAAGGATTGGATCAGTTGAGGAGCAGCGTATAACACAGCTGCATAGGATGAAGGTCGAGAAAAGACGAGCGGACTGCATCATCAGAATATATATCAGAAAAGAGGGCTGCGCAGTAGGATGCGCAGGTGGTGAAGACGCGGAGGAATACCATACCCCTCTAAGTAAACAATAGCATCCAATGCTGGAGGGAAGGAAGGCGCAATCCGATAGTGAGCGGTGAAACGGCTCAATCAAAAAGGGCTGCGCAGAAGCAATGCACAGTGGGGAGCAGCGGATGAGGAACGTCGTCCATCCGAATCGGTCCGCGCACCACCCGAACGCAATGATAACAGGAGCCGCCCTGGGCAGGAGCCAAGGGGAACGGCGGCATCGAGGGACGGCGGCAGCGAGAAGCAGCGGACCAGCCAGAAGAAGAGTGAGATCGAGTGATTCGCAATCCGCAGAAATTTTGAAACTGCAACCCTACCCGCAGGGGACGGGTCCGCTGAAGCTGGCAAGCGGATCGAGGATCAGGGAGGACGGAACCATCCCTAGGATCATCCCCCGTCCGCAGGAGGACGAAGAAGTCGAGGAGCGATGTGAACAGCACGACGTGTAGAGAAGAAAAGGTGAGCTTACCGCTCCGCCTCGGCTTTTATATGATGGTGGCAGCGCAGTAGGTAGCGAACCGGAAGGACATCTTCGTTTTAATTTCTCTAAATTGAACAGCATTTTGAGAAGGAGATTGCTTTAAAAAAGGTAATTTATATTTTCAAGGCAACTAGAAATCAATAATTCTTTTTCATTAAAACTATATCAACAAAACATTTTTTCATTAAAATGAAAATTATTCATCTTGTTACTCAATGGGAATCTCGTTAATCGTTGGGAATCTCGTTACTTCACAATAATCGATTTTTTCGATTTTGATCTGGACGGGTTCGATTCGATTTCGACAACCAAAATCGAATTGAAAGTTTTGATTTTTGCACAGTCCTAGTGACGACATACATTGTTTGTCTATTGATTTATTAATATAATTGTGCAGTTAGTAAGGTGTTTTTTTCTGGGTGCAGCTTATATGAGAGACAATGCAGTAATTGACAACTGGTGGAGATTGTCGCGACGCAGTGTCCCCACTAAGCTAAAAGAAGGTAACAGGTCACTCGATCACAAGTAATAAATGTCTTTATTGGCCAGAACTTAACGTAGAACTGCTTAGCAGAAAAAAATCGAATATCGTGAAGTAACGAGATTCCCAACGATTAACGAGATTCCCATTGAGTAACAAGATGAATAATTTTCAATTTTCTGAAATTTTTTCAATAAATACACTTAAATAAGGCTTAACATAAATATTAGAATCTAGTAAAACATTAACTTTAGTCGAAAATTGGTAATGACTTCGTTTTTTATGACAACTATGTGCGGCACCATTTACGCAAGGGTGAGTAAATGGTGGTGAACAAAAATAATTCTTCCGTAACATTGGCCACTATTTTGCTCATCGATGCATCCAGCCAGTTTGTTCTAAAACAAATGACGTGTGACGTCAGTTTTGATGGAAGCAGTCGCTGAGCCGTTAGGTCTCTTAATGAAAGTGCTCTACGTGTGCCCCAGCCTGATTGCGTGTAATGCTTGGCACGACAACATTCTTGCAGCTTGCAGCTTTGTCCCTTCCCACCTCATAGCTCTCATTTGACTCAGTTGATGTGTATTCATTACGTGTGTTTTGCACGAAATTTAAAATAGCAATGAAAAATTCAGTGCATGGCTTTATGACTTGAGTAAGTTTGTTGCAATATTATACACTTTTTTGGAACCAGTTTTTGCTAAATAACATTTGACAGCACTCTAATATATTCAGTTCAAATGATGTACTGGAACATCAGAAGCAATCACTGTTTGGCAAATTATCTGGAAAACCATTTTACCAAACTGCTAGGCGATACCGACACCAATATCGGTATCAGCTGAGCCTTAGTAGCAGTAAATGCCTTTCTCGCGGGAAGTTTTGTGTATGTTCCCTCACATCACACTGTTATTTTTAAAATCTGTCTGACCTTTAAATTTAAGCGAGTTTTTTTTTTTTTTTACATTATACTACATTACTTCTACAAATATCCAAATTCAAAAGTCACTTTCAAATTACTTACCAATTCTGTGACAGTAGCTTGTTCCTTATTTTTCTTGTCTGCCTCAGGTTTTCCAAGAACACGATACGAAGCCCGTTGAAGCTGTGTACGGCGAATTAGCCGTCCTTTATCACCTAAAATCTACAAATATGGACCGCATGTTAACAGAAACGTAACACATACAGTAGAACCTCCATTATCAAATTCAAAACGTATTTCTTGGAAAATATTCAAAAATTCGCTCATTTTTTGAGAATGGAAAAGAAGCAAGCTTGAATTTCAAATCATAATTTTCTTGTACTAGTCTTAATGAAAAAACTCACCATTTTACTTTGGATGTTCCAACAATAAATTTTCCACAATGACGCTCAAATCCAAAAATTTAAAAAATACTTTTCAGTATTTGCTAAATGCGAATTTTCGACAGGCAGATTGACAAAAACTAGATGGGCTGTTTCAGTTCACCTGTCATCTTCAGGCTCTCCAGTGTGATTTTTCTATATACATATCTGTTGCAGCCACATCAACATAAAGTCACTTCGCGATCAACATTCAAATCCGGTGGTCGTCGTAACCTGCTGTATTTGGAGGGTGGTGCTGTCATCGATTGTTTTCGTGCTTTTCTTGTGTTTCGTGCCATCTTTGTACAAGGTTTTGGCAGGGTTGAGGCATGGTTAGAAGCAAGGTTAGAGGGGCCCTGCAAAATCATAAGAGGCCTCCTTTATTCGTGCTGGATTGCCAGTGACTCAAGTCATCTCTGGTGCCTATCATTCCTAGCGTTTGAGACTAAGTGTTGTTGTGTCTTTCCATGCTACTTTGTGCCCTGTACTCAATTTTAATTTTTGAATTTGGGCGTCGTTGTCGAAAATTTACAGTTTTAACGATTAAAGCACAATACAAAACTGAGCCCAGTAAGTTGTGTAGTAGAGCCATCAAAACAGCCAGCAACTGAGCCAATGTTTTATCTTTCTGTTAAGCTTGTAAATTGGATTGTTCGAATACCCTTAGTCCCAACTAGTTTGGCTAATCAAAGGTTGGCTAATCTAAATTTATTCAAACACCCTCTGTCCAAGTTAGTTTGGCTAATGATGGTTCTACTTTATTGCAAACTAGTACTGTATTTAAAGCCAAACTGTTGCTTAAGAAGATTTTACAAATACCTGTTCTATTTGTTTTAAAGTTGACTGCTCAGCGGTGGAGTATGCTTTGCGATTGAGTTTTCCAGTTGTAAGACGCGTCCTTTCATTCCACTTTTGAATGGTTGAATTTCTGCGGATGTAAAGACAAATTTAGTAATAGCCTTGTTGCTGATATTAGTAATGATATTTTTTTAATTATACGTTTTCAATCCTTCGTCGACTTTAGAAATAATATTATGGGTGTGGGAGTACTGAAGGTTTAATTAGAGTCGAGTCGAGCCAAGTTTGCAGCAAACGAGCCGAGTATTTAGGGAACATAGTTTAATTTGCAACTCCAATTTGTTTACCAGGTTTACCAGTTTTAACGATGTGACCTAAAAAGGCTTCAGCTACCGACTCTCAATTCATTCCACCACAAAGCTCTTGTCGAGGCAATCAATTTGGTATACTATTTTAAAGACAAATTTAGTCAAAAATTGGCTAAGCAACAACATTTGACTAGAATTGTATTTTTCAGTATGGATGCCCACCCATGAGTCTAGTTCGATAAAAACTAAACAATCGGCTCAGCTCTAATTCTTCAAGTATAGTAAATTGCCTAATAAACGCCCTGGCTTTGCTAACGCCCACCCCCTAAAAATACCTTAAAGTTAGAAATCGTGTAGTAGCTTTATTAACACCCCCCCCCCCCCACCAATCGGGTTTTTTTTTTAGTCAATCGTGAAACTGACTAAAAGCTTCCAACGTTGAACGAAATCAACGTTTTATCCCTTTAAATTAGGTTGTTCTGCAGCAAAATTAACAAAAGATTCATAAATGTTCGCTGTTGGCTAATTTCCAATTTTCTTTAATAAATTTAACGAAACGAACATTTAATCCACCGTGATTCACGAGAGCGTTTGTAATTACGGAAAAGTTGGCAATATTAGGCCTACGCGATCGATCATTGATGAGCGTAAGATGGATTCAGTCTAGAGAAAACGTTATACCTTTTTCTCATTTATTTAAAAATGTAGTCTACTAGATCGTCCTCCTTCCAATATCTAACATAATTCAAAGTTAAAACTAATTTAGTATCACAATTCGTATTTGTCGTGGTATAGTTTTTAGAGAATATTTTTAGAATACCACAATAAAATTGTTGCCTACCATCATATTGCATCAGTAGTGTTTTTTTAACGAACAACTATCCCCAAAGAAGTAGAACTTTTTAAACTGGTATCTGCCTTGTGAGTTGTATGAACTTGGAATAGCTTAGGAATGGCACGGTCATTGAAACATTATTCTAAATTCTGACAAGTTTCATTAGCAAAATACTTAAGTAATATATATGCTAACATCATTTATTTTATGCTTTACTATGCCAAAAATTAATTTATTAAATTACTCTATTTAGTTACTCATATAAACAGTGACGTCATATCGCTTTGGGCACAATCAAGTGCAGATGTGCCGCTAGTTTTACTCCGCGGAAACTGTGTGTTTTTCTTTGCCCTAAGATGCGAACGACTCATTGAACTTTTATCGACAGGAAAGTGCATGCATAAGAAACCTTACCATTTGCAGCCGGCATTTCTAAAATGCCGTATTTGTAACTTATTTAGGAGAAATATTGGCGAGACAAAGCGAAATTTTAGCGTTCGAGTCAGTCAGCCACTGAGACGAATGACAAGAAAAAGATTGCCATAGCTGAACACAACTCAAATGCAAAACTTAAAATCGAATGAGAAAAAAAAAATAATGCTAAGGTCAAATTCGCATGAGGAAACCTCAGAGTGCTGTAGCGGCGCTTACAGGGTCTTGAGGTGCCTACTGTCTCTAGCAC
>JAHWFP010150582.1:4030-25029 GCA_023313725.1 Lithobius niger | reverse complement strand
GCTCCGGATCGTAGCGGTAATAGGCTTGTTTAAAAGTGTGAATTCACGCTTTCTTTCTAGCTTGGTGCCAAACCTGTTAAATCAAAATGTTTGGTATGTTTGGTATGCAGTTTTCCTTGTTGATTGGAAGCACTCATGTGGGGGGAATTCTAACTGTGATTTCTCGCTTTGCTGTTTTTCGAACAAACGCAAACTTTAAGTACCTTTATCTCCGCGTCTAAGGCATGGATTTTAACAAACTTGGATTTTTTGGATAGCTACAACTGTTTAGAATATTTCTGCGAGAGGAATTTTCAGTAAAAGGGTTTTGTGAAATGGTGTAGTTTGAAGTGCACAAAATCGTGTTAATTTTCTTTTAAAATTTTGAAAGGTTGGGTCCATTTGCAAACAAATGGGTTAAGCAGAATTAATTCCTCTTACAAATTTTTAGTAAAAAGCTTGCAGATTCCAACCCAACAAACCTCATCTTCCTAGCTGTTATAGGTCAACCAGAACCGGTACCCGTCTTTCTCATGTGTAATCTGCCCTCGGCGTAGAACAAAATGCCTCTGAGCGACCAGCATTGAGTTTTTGTGATCTACTATACCCTCATATTAACCACACAAAATATTAAAAAAACTGGATTGGGTATAACTGCCATTTTAGGTTTTGGACTGGTGCACCGTAACCTGATGCCAGGATGAATCCTGCAACTGTTCTATGTTTCGTTTTACATTGATGGCAATTTTTTTTTTAAAGTATCAATTATGCCTAGTGTATGGCATACTATCTATACTGGTTTGCTTTTCCATATTGTGCAGTGATTTTTGGATTGGCTCTCTAGATTCATCATGGCGAAAATTGGCAGGATTCTTCAATGATGACAATCAACCTGCAAGATGCAATTAGTTCACAATATCCAACACTCGCACAGAGGTATGTATTTCCTTAAAATGGTGAATTGTTTTTTCCTTGTCAAACAGGACAGATAAAACAAATAACGACACGTGAAAGACTTGAATTCTGCCAAGTCGCCACATTCGCACAGCAGTTTTATGAGATGTTCCCTGTGTTCCAGGACTTTTATTAGAAAATGCATTGTTCGCTTCGTTGTAGGAATTAACTTTAAAAATCATTACGCAGATTATGGATCAAATAACCAAGCAAGCTCATTTATGTTGCATTACAAGAGAAGAGTTTTTAATTGGCATATACTAGCAGTAGCTTATAAATATTTGAAGAGATCGATTGTGTTTGATCAAGGATACCATCCAGGACAAAAATGAATTTGCTAATAACATTGAGCTACTGTTTAGTAGGATTTGCTTGCACGTAACTCTTTAACGGTAGCTATGACATCCTACCATTTTTTTTAAAGTCCCATATGAAACTCTGTCAGTTGTGGGATTCGAACCGATACTCAGTTGGTTTGGAGACGACGCTAACCACTGGGCTGTGCTTGCCCGCTATGCTCGGGGTCCCCGGGGACCCCTCACTTAGCTTGGGCGCGCATTTGGATTCTGTTTTTTTCACTTACTTGTCAGCTGTAGCCGTACGGCAACACATTCGGTAAAGGGTTAGGAAAAGGCGAAGGAAAAGGTTGTTTAACATAATTTCAAGCATTCCTTTTGTTTTCGTGAAAATCGGATGCGCATATTGCAAGGGTGCGGGTAATACAACAAGATTTTTTTTTTTGCATGCTACAGTAAAACAAAAAAAGGCACACAGTATGGTAGACATTCACCTACTAAAACGACCTAGTTTATCTTGGAACTTTAACTAAACACTTTGATGCACTAGTGAAAATCATGTTAGTGCTAACACAGCTTTTTCACTTATAACAAACGGTGTGGGGGCTACCAGTATTTCCTTTTTTCCGTTCATCTTTTGTACAAATTCATGAAAACATGTGGCTCCTCTTTCGAGATTCCAACTGTTTTAATTGTTAACATCCGAGTACGTACAACAGTTTCGAAATTGACTCTTAACCCTTTAAGAACTGCATTTCGCCTTTAAAAGTAGGGGCTTAAACCTCACTTGTAGGACAAAATTATAACTTCTCACCCACTTGAAGTAAGAGAATGAAGTCGGTGTCATTTTTTCCCCTTAATGAACTGGCCTTCTTAATCCCATATTTAGTTTTAATGAAATTGTTTGGAAATTTTTTATCTGACCACTAGAAAATCTGTTTATTTAGACTGTGACTAAAGGGTTAATGAATAGCAGCCAGTTTCATTCTGAGCACATTTTGTGGCTGTTGGATTAATCGCCTATTTACCTCTGGTTCGTGGAGCACCTAACTGATAAGCTGCTTCAGAGCATGTGTTCAGCAATGGCACTATTTTCAGATAAGCATGTTTACTGCTGGTTACTTATTATTTACTTACGGAGAAAAAATACGCTCGATACCAAAATTACAAGAATAACAACAACTTTGGCGAATTTTCGATAGTCAATTCTGCTGTGGATGGAAAAACATAGCCGACTACTTTTTTCCGGTACGTAATAAAAACTCCAAACACTACCTCTTATTTACAGTCATTTGTTTAATATGACGTCAACATGGCCTCCGCATATACCCACACTTACTGCATTGGTCTTTCAATGGTGTTATCTTGCAACCCATACTCATTATATAAAGTTAAAATTTATTCATTACTTATTTGTAATTTTCTCTCGTACAGGATGTCTATTTCCTTTAAGCAAAACCCTGAAGTGAGCAATCTTTCAATTGATATCCTGGATGGCTTGAAGCTGCAGTTACAGGTATGGCTAGAATAGTTCGTTGGCTGGTAGGAAATCTTGCACAAACACACATACCCAACCAATTGGTAGAAATACATTACTTTAATGCTTTACTCATTTAAATAACCACTGGAATAAAGTAAAAAATGTAATTCCAACATGTAAGACCAGTCCCAGGAACCGCGAAGAATAGCTGAAAATGGACATTACTTTGAATTTCGCGGCTGACTTAAAAAAAGGTCTGGAAGCAGAATTTGCCTTAAAAGTGTTTCACCCAGTATTAAATAACCTTTCTTACTACCTGCAAAATACTTCTTCTCCGTAATAGTTGCTAAAATTGCTTATTCTCCTTCGCAGAATCTTCCTTGCTGTCTTATCTTGGAATCCTCCTCGACGTTGCTTTATCGGCACCTTGATTCACCTCATTTGCACAAAATTCACCTTAATTTATGCAAGAAACATTTTTGATCCCCACCTGCCCTGCTTCGTCACGCTCAGTCACCACTGTATTTTTTTTCCACGGCACGGCTTGGTCGTGCATTGAGCGCTTTTTACGATGCATTATGCTTGCAGCTTGTATGGTTAAGTATGTTTTCACTCAACGCTATTATGTTTCAAGAAGACTGAGTGGGGCTGCTTATGTCATTAGTTTAGTCGGATTTTCGACTTAAGGGGAAAAAAAATACTGCTGATTTCGACGTTGGGTGATTGGTGACGACACATGACTAAATTGTGTTTGCAAACCCAAGATGGCTTCTTTTCTGTGGAAACTTCTTATGGCATACTCGAGAAATGAATAACCATTAAGTTGCCTAATTGTACAAGAGAATTCGTGGTATTCGAAGTAGGCTGAGTGTATTGCATTTACGGGATGTTAGAATGCTTCATGCTTCGTGATCATCATCCAAACTTTCTCTCCTCTCCCGCCAGGGGCGCTGCTACTCCTAACTAGGAGGCCGCCATCTTGTTTGTTCCCCTTATCACATTTTGAACTCTCCTTTCAGTGAATGCGGGGAGGCGGGCGGGTTCTTACTGAAGTAAGTATTTAGGTTTGTAAAAACTAATTTTACCTTTTAAAATTATCGTTCTCCTTCGTAGAATCCTCCTCACTGTGTTACAACATTGGGATCCTTCCCTATGCCTACGGCGCTTTTTTACCTCATTAACGCAGTCATTTATGCAAAATATTGCGTCACTTCCGCCTCTATCCCGCTTCCCCCTACCCTGTCCGCGTCCACTCACTCTTTTTCTTGCCGCTGGCGCGTGCAGTCAGACATTCTTAAGCTAAGATTGTTGAATTCCTAAGGGGAATTCGTTTCGAAAGTTCGTTTTCGCAGTTGAACTGAGGTGCGCCATCTTTCCAAGCAAAGCAGCGTGGCTACGAGGCTACGCGATTGGTGGTGAGTATTTCTATCGATACTGGTTGGAGAGTATTAAGATGGCGGCCGGCATGGTAACGGCAGAATTTGTGGGAACGAAAAACGTGGCGGCCTGTTAGGCCGGCCGAGTACGTCCGCACGTGGATATAATTGCTTCTTGAGAACGTGGCGGCAGTGGTTTAATGCGGATTGTCAGGTTCGTAGTATTTGTTTTTGGTTTGTGTGACGGAATTTGAAGGAGAAGGTGTGGTTGGGAGTTCATATGTGAAACCCATTGTCGGAGTCGGTTGCTGACCGAACCGGTGGGAGCCGCGAGTGGCGGACGGTGGAAAAAGTAGTTGGTGTTGGTAATAAGAAAGTACGAATGGCTCGGTTTTAAAATTTTTTTTTTTTTTTTTGGAAGATGCGAAACACTGGGGCGTGTAAGGCATCGACGATACCGAGCGGGAGTAGATGAGTTTTGTTGTGTGTGCGGTTGGATTGTTGGAAAACAAGCGCTGGAACGGAGCTTGAAAATGATGAGCACATGGCGTGCTGGAAGTTTGAGAGGCCATAGGGCAGAGTGGGCGGCCATTGGGGCGTCGCCGGCGGTGTTGGATATTGTAGACGGTGCTGGTCTAGAGTTGGGAAATACGCCACCGCTGAGGGCGGTTTCGGCGAGGCCGCCGTTGTTTGACGATGCGAAGGAGATTGCCCCGAAATTGAGCGAGATGTTAGCTCAAGGTGTAATTGAGAGAGTGAAAAACGGAAGTGTAGGATTTGTGTCGCCAATATTTTCAGTGGCAAAACCGGACGGATCGATCAGGATAATTTTGAACCTGAAAGGCTTGAATGAGTTTGTAGTTGTACGGAAGTGCTACTTGGATACACTACCAAGGGTGGTAGAACATTTACAACCAGGGTGGTGGATGGCTACCATAGATCTGTCTCAAGCATACTATGCAGTGGCAATAAAGGACGGTGCACGACGGTTGTTAATGTTTTCCTGGCAAGGTTGTCTTTACCGTTTTTGTGTGCTGCCATTTGGGTTGGCTTCAGCCCCGGGAACTTTTATGAAGCTTATGTCAGTGGTGAGGCGCTTCTTGCGCCGGGCCGGTGTGTTAATTTTCATTTACCTGGATGATTTTGCAGTAGTAGGCCCGTCCGCAGCAAGTGTGCGGCGGGATGTGCGGAGAGTGTTGGAAACCTTGCGGAAGTTAGGATTTTTCGTAAATTACGAAAAAAGTGTGCTGGTACCGTCGCAGGCGTTGCGATTTTTGGGAATGATGTTGGATCTAGAGTCGGCCCGTTTTGTGCTGCCGCCTGAGAAGCAGGCTGGTATGGTATGCGTGGTTGCGAGGCTGCAACAAGACCCGGTCACGGTTGTTAAGGAGCTTCAACGGTTGTCGGGGCTGGCAGAAAGTTTGTTGTGTGCCGTGGAGAACGGCAAGTTGCACACACGTTGGTGGCAACATGACCTGGTGTCGTGCGGGAGTGCACGGAGGAAGCCTCTCGCGCGGTTCTTGCGAAGATTTGGACTGGTGGGCGAAGGCTCTGGGTCGCTCAGTGGTAGCAAAATCGTGGGTCTCGGTGGAGGCCACAGTAGTGGTGACAACGGACGCATCGGACATGGGCTGGGGAGCAGCCACTGGGGATTCGCAAGCGCAGGGGAGGTGGCAGCCCAGGGAGGCTGCCTTGCATATAAATGCAAGGGAATTATTGGCTATGCTTAAAGCGCTAGACGTTTTTGGAGACCTGGTCAGGGGACGGGTCGTGCGAATCCTTTCGGATAATGTAGTGGCCGTGGCATATGTGAATCATCAAGGGGGGACAAAGTCCCAGATGCTAAATGCCATGGTCCGTTGCCTAGAGCAGCGTAGAAGTCAGTTGGATTGTGTGGTACAGGCGGCATTGGTGCCGGGGAAGTTGAACGTGACAGCGGATGGGCTGTCTCGAAATTTCTGGGACAGATTTGACTTCCGATTGTGTACTGCGGTGTTCCGGAAGATTTGTAGGTGGTTTGGGACGCCAGACGTGGACGTATTCGCATCGGAGGCGACGGCCCAATTGCAGCGATTTGGGTCGTGGGGACGCTGCCCAGGGGCAGAGTTTGTGGATGCGTTCAGTGTGAACTGGGGCCCGTTCTTCCCGTATCTTTTTCCCCCGTGTCCTTTAATTGGACGTTGCGTAGACAAACTCATCGTGGATCGAGTTGAGTGGGCAGTACTAGTGACACCGGACTGGCAGTGTGCAGCCTGGTTCGTCCGGCTGTTGGCCTGCGCCAGGGAGGGACCTTATCCCTTGAAGAGCGCAGGGGCCCTTCTCTGGGACCCGTGCTTGGACGCCGAGGTGGCGGATGAGTGGGGTCCCTGGGTAGTCTGGGGTGTAGGTACTGGTTGATTATTAAGTGGGACCAAGGTCACCACAGCCATATTCGGAGCGATTCCGAGGTGTGCATTGCTTCCTAATCTATCCCAATGTTGTAACACAGTGAGGAGGATTCTACGAAGGAGAAATGAAGATTCTCCCAGAGAACTTGTTCTCGCCAGGAGAATCTAAGTTCTCTGAGAGGAATCCGACGAAACTGTGTTACAAAACAGGGCCCGCCCGCCTCCCTGCATGGAATCGTGCGTTCTCAGCAAGAAAAGAGTGAGTGGACGCGGACAGGGTAGGGGGAAGCGGGATAGAGGCGGAAGTGACGCAATATTTTGCATAAATGACTGCGTTAATGAGGTAAAAAAGCGCCGTAGGCATAGGGAAGGATCCCAATGTTGTAACACAGTTTCGTCGGATTCCTCTCAGAGAACTTAGATTCTCCTGGCGAGAACAAGTTCTCTGGGAGAATCTTCATTTTCTTGCTACCTGCAAATACTTACTTCAGTAATTATGCTGAATTTGTCATTCAGGCAGTGGGGAAAAACCTCACTGAACCCGGGAGAGCTTGCCTACTACTGTTTTAACATGGAATAAGTCAACTTACCACTTCTACACAGTTGGTCTCGTCTCCTCTTCCAGTTACTTCACTGGCGTGCTCAGTTGACTGGGTGTCCCTAGTCTACACTCGAGGTGACTCCCTCAGTCTGAGTTAGCACTATAGTTCATTCACCAGTGTGTGCCTCCGTCCGGGTGTCCCCAGTCTACACTAAGGGTGACCCCATTCGGTAGTGTTTGATGAAGGTGGTACTGCTCTTCCATGAGCACACTGTGACCACCTCATCCAAAAGGTGTGCCACAACCATACGCCCATGATGCGGCTAATGCCCGAAGCTCATGTGCTCTAACTATAGCGGGGAGATCCTCGTGATCCTGTCCGTTCAAGTATGCTCTTTTAAAATCATCATTTTACGCTATCACTGCTCATTTATCAACTAAAAAACTCCCTTTTTTAGCTTATATCCAAACTTTCTCTCCTCTCCCGCCAGGGGCGCTGCTACTCCTAACTAGGAGGCCGCCATCTTGTTTGTTCCCCTTATCACATTTTGAACTCTCCTTTCAGTGAATGCGGGGAGGCGGGCGGGTTCTTACTGAAGTAAGTATTTAGGTTAGTAAAAACTAATTTTACCTTTTAAAATTATCGTTTCTTACTACCTGCAAATACTTACTTCAGTAATTATGCTGAATTTGTCATTCAGGCGGTGGGGAAAAACCTCACTGAACCCGGGAGAGCTTGCCTACTACTGTTTTAACATGGAATTAGTCAACTTACCACTTCTACACAGTTGGTCTCGTCTCCTCTTCCAGTTACTTCACTGGCGTGCTCAGTTGACTGGCTGTCCCTAGTCTACACTCGAGGTGACTCCCTCAGTCTGAGTTAGCACTATAGTTCATTCACCAGTGTGTGCCTCCGTCCGGGTGTCCCCAGTCTACTACACTAAGGGTGACCCCATCCGGTAGTGTTTGATGAAGGTGGTACTGCTATTCCATGAGCACACTGTGACCACCTCATCCAAAGGTCTGCCACAACCATACGCCCCTGATGCGGCTAAAGCTCATGTGCTCTAACTATAGCGGGGAGATCCTCGTGATCCTGTCCGTTCAAGTATGCTCTGTTAATCACGGCACAGATCCATTTCCCCAACTTGAAGGGTGACACTCCCTTATCCATAATTTCACCACTGTTTGAGTCCACATCAAAAAACAGTGGAGTTGGCTTGTTATGAACTTGCGGTCCTCCTTCTTTATTTTCTGTTTTGGATAGGTAGAACCGCATAGCTCTAATCGGACACTGTAAACATTCTAGGTTTCGTGTTTGTCCACACTCGTTTAGAGCCTTAATTCGAACAGGCTTTGATGTCGTTCCCGGTTTGCAATTTTTTGCTCTGAAATGGGCCGAAAACGTCAAAAATACCTCCGACCAGTCTTTGGCAAAACGAATATGACCCTCATCCCTGGTGAAGGCTGCCAACTCACTTTGGCGTGCTGCCGAGGTTAAAGCGACTAGGAATACTGTCTTCTGGGATAGAGATAGAATGCCGTCGGATTGCGAACGAGTGATGAGCGTTTGGCCTACTCCATGTTGTGAACGAAGGGACGGAGCTGTCGAGTCTAGAAGTTGGGACTCTTGTATTGCAGGCGATGAGTGGGCAATACTGGTTTTGTTGTAGATACAGAGGTATGCCAGGTCGGGCGGAGAGCCCATGGTGAATTCCCGTGTGAATGTGTATGAATATTGACTATGATTATAATTGTAAGCAGAGGTACGCAATTTCGGGCAGTTCCTGTTGATCTTGTGTGTGTTTCCACTAGGGATCGACCGAGTCCGAATATATCTGGATCCGGCGCCGGATTATGTGGTATCCGGCAAGATCCGGATCCGGCAATTATATTGAGCCGGATACCGGTTGCAACGCAACCAAAACATTGTCATCGTAAACATGTTGCTTGCCTTGGTAAAATAAATCGTAGTAAAATAACTAAGCGATCTACGGGTATAAAAAAATTGCAGACGTAATAGTTACAGTGTAAATTATTGCACAAAAATATACTTGGAACAATCGTATTAGGTTTTCATAACTTTAAAAAAAAAAGTTGAAGTTTGACGACGTAAATCCGCTTCACGAAAATATTCACCTTCCGTTGCAGTACATGGGAGACATTAAAATGATAATGTACCCTGGTTATTCTTCCATTACAGCGTTGTTTACTGCTTCCGACATCTTTTTTTTAAAGTTTTTAATACCGTATAAGTAGTTTAAAGTTGTTTTATTTCCTAATTTATATTCACTATCGTTGAAGGCAATCCGTTTACAGCAGCCATGTGCTCCCACTCCCAGCCGGCTGTCCGCCAAGAGACGCGCACCTGTTAGCTCCAATGGCTGTGACCTTGACTCGCTTCGTGTGACGTCACTTGCGAGTGGCCCCCGCCGCGATGAGTGATCACGTGCTATACACGTGCCAATCGGGGAATCCCAGCTTTCCAATGCGACCAAGATGGCGGCCGTTCGTTGCGTTACGACATCTTGAACCAGGGGCTAGTTTTAGCAAACGAGCAATTTCACGTCAATTTTGACGACACGGCCAACAACAACATCAGATGAGGTAATTAAAAGATGATATTAAATAAAATAAATCCAAAATATGCGTGCCAGTCAGAATTACACCTATGCAATGGCGGTTTTTCTTTCCAAACGGGACTTTGAATCAAGGGTGCGTCGGGAGTTTTAGAAACGGTTTTGAAGTGACAATAAATCGTGGTTTGGACGCCAAGGGGTTAAATTCGAAAAGTAAGACGGTTTAATGACAGCATCAAAAACTAGCAAGAAATAATAGCATGATAAACCAAAGATGACTTTCATGTTGCAATGCAAGAGTCGAGACAGGTTTGTTCGTAATTTAAGTTGGTTTCGTTCCTTTTTTTTTTTTTTTTTGCTCTCGTTCTTTTATTTTGCTTTTGGTCTTTGTTATGCTGTGCGCAATACAAAACGGAACGAAAGCAATTTTTTTTTAATGCAACCAAAATTCAATAATTTTAATGTAAAATAAATGCATAGACTACATACTGGTTTCACAAATATTGCAAAATTTTGCAAATTATTTTTCGAAATGAAGCAGTAGGCTAATCAATGAGAAATCCTTCAACTAGAAAAATGTTTTTTTGATTGATTAACGTAATGAGTGCTTTGTTTAACTTTTTCAAAAAAAATTTTGCAGAGTTTGGCAACATTGCAAAACAGTTACGTAGCCTACATGCAATTATACTATACTGGTACGGTACTCTTAATAGCGTAAGACTATTAAGTGCTTAATGTAAGAAAGTAATGTGAAACAAAGCGAAAATTAACACCATAGCTGCAACTTATAAGAGGGAAAAAAAATAAACAACTTTATTTCGTTTTTGTGTGTGAATTACCCGGTATCCGGCACCTAGATCCGGATCCGGAACCGGTCCGGCTCTGACAGCAAATTATCCGGGAGATCCCTAGTTTCCACGGAGTTGCGCCATGATGGGCAGAAGTGATTCTCATGTGGCGGTGTGGACAGTGAATGTTGCTTGTCGAGCGAGAATTGGGTTGCACTTATGCTTGGCATGGAGTGGTAACCGGAGGAGCTTGTTAACGTTAATTAATTCTTGCTGTTTTTTTTTTTCTATATGACGGTGCCCAGTGTACGCAGGCGGTGTTGTTGATAACGTTAATTCCATACTTCGTGTACGAGGTTTGAAGAAATTCTGTACTTCGCGTACAAGGCTTGGAGAAATCCATGCTTCGCTTACGAGTTTTCTCTGAATTTAGGATACGAGGTTTGGAAAGATGAGCCCTGGCGAATTCAAAAACCATCCTGTCCTTCAGTCAGGACAGCTGACCGGATGGGGTTTTCTGGAGATATTTGTTGCTGAGTGTGGGATGCAGAGATGTCCGACTTTTGGAGATAGGAATGTTGGGGGAATTCGATTGCAGCCCTTGCATGGAACACAGTACACGACTTCTCTCGTATTCACTACCTTTCCCATAGTCACTTCTTATCGGACATTCTGTTTGTCTCTCGTAGCTGGTGGGGCTTCAGTTTTTCTCTGTATCAAACTCGATTTTAAACCTTTTGTGTTCTTCAAGTAAGAACAAATGCCCTTCTTCTTCACGATGTCTCGAGTTCTATCAGTTTACCCTCCAGAAAGGTTAGTCCCACTCTCGGTGAGTCACTTTTTTCACCTATATTTCCCACCGTAATCTTATGGCTCCCCTCTCTTTTTGCCCTCTTTATGAGTCAGTTCAGGAGACCCGCCGGGTAGCTCAGCTTTAAGAATCGTTCTTTTGCTTTCTGTAGATGTGGATCAGCGAGATGGTAGCTACTCGAATTCCTAACGAGTCTAGTGAACCCATTTTTGGAAATGGCATTCAACTGTTCGTTGGGGTGTCCTGAGAAGTATGGGTTACCCCTATCAGTAGCCATTTCTTTCCGACAGGGCTGGAAAGTGACACCGCCTCCTAAATCTGTCTCCAGTATGATGTCCAAGAAGGCAATCTTCCCTTCTTTTTCTTCCTCAGCAGTAAAGGTCAAGTCTGCCTTCTACTCATTAATAATCTCGGTCACTTTCAGCAATTCACTCTTCTTGATCTTCGCCAGCACATCATCCACAAACCTCTTCCATATCATAACTGCTGGAATACTTTTCAAAACTAACTCCTTAAGATGCTGCATGACCATTTCCTCCAAGATCGGAGAGCTGGAGTACCCCTAGATTTGCCAAAAGGTTTTATTCCCAAACTCAACGTAAATGGAGGCTAGTAGCACCTTTAACAAAGCTCTATTCCTTTCGTATACCCTCCTTGGCACCTTCATTTTTATTCTCGACATTTCCAACATTTCCAAAATCTGTCGATGGAAGAAGTTCGTGAAAAGTTGTACAATATCAAACGACACAAACATTTCATCATTCCCAATCTTCATTCCACAAAGTTCCTCCAACAAGTCCTCTGTCATTTGTAATCTGCTCGGTGATTCCACATACTTTTTCGCCACCATCAGTCCAGCTTATGAACCATACCACCTCTCGCCGACGCCTCAGTCCAATTTCTCCTGCTCAGTAACAAAACCATCATCAAACAAACCTCTCTACACCAAATGTCAAGTTCACCATTCACCATCTCCCGCTTGAGTTCGCTGTACACGGCCTAAGCCAAGCGCCACGGCTGTTTGCGGTGACGTGCGTATCACATTACTGGGCTAGTCTATTCAGACAACCAAAGATTCTCGTTCATCAGTGGCTGATTCATGATGATATCACGGCAAACAGTCGTGGCTCGTGGTATAGTTCATCATTTCGTTCAAAGGTTTTTCATCATGCTCATTACAATCTAAAACCACCGTACGGTTTGCCTTGTAGGCCTTACGGATATAATCGAGTCTTTTTTCCCCAACTTGTTCATGGCCTTCACTTGGCCAATCGACACATTTTCATTGCATGTTTAATGTTAAAAATTCCGAACTTCATCCTTATGGGTGGATTAACAGGAAGGGCTTTTCCATAGAAGGTTTTAGGGAAAAACAATTTATCCATTCTCTTTTTTTATTTTTTTTATTTGTCTGTCTAACAGTGTAAATAAATGATGCAGTTCTTGAAGATGAAAATTTACAACATTGCTAGAGACAATGTCCAATTCGATTTATAGTCATTTTCCAAAAAAGTGAGATATGTGAGCACCACAATATCCAGTGAATTTTCGACAGCTTTAGAAAGCTGCTTACCTGTCTTCATCAGGCACAGAGAACAGATTAAAACTTAGTGCCTTAGTTCTTTAGCAATTACCATCAACTTGCTAAACCTGTAAAAAATTTGCTGGATATTGTGGTGATCAAATACCTCACTTTTTTGGAAAATGAGCGTAAATCGAATTGCACATTTTATCTCTAGCAAACATTGTAAATAACCATTTTATTTGTAAACTCGCTTTTTACGTGTGATTTGCATTGTTCAATTGATATCGGATTGATTTCACCATTGCCTTACGTGAGAGTATCAGATATTAAAAAACTTGAAAAAAGTGGTATCACTACTGTTCTAATAATAATCTTTGTTGCCTAGATTCCATGGCCAGTAGATGTTGTTATTACGAGTCACATGCAAGACACCTACAACCAGATATTTACATTTCTACTACAAATTAAGTGGGCTAAATACAGTTTAGATATTTTGAGATTTCAAGGCAAGTATCTTTATTTTTTTCTGAACAATGACGTTAACACGCCACATTAATTCCAAACACCAGTTACAGGTTTTCTCTACAACTGTAAATTGTGAGCACAATTCAGTAGTACGAGTGTTTTGGTTACGGTGTAATTGGGAATTGAGATCGGTTATTGGGATTTGGGAATGTCAATTCTGTTAATGATCAGATTGGGATCAGCTAGGATGAAAAAAAAGCTGATTGACCAGTCTTAGTTAAAAATTCTACTCGATGAAGTGATGACTAAACTGACTGCACTGTGGAAAAATCATCAGCAAACTAACCTTTATAAAGTGAATGCATTTTCATAATGGACAAAAAAAAACTACTACACTACACCACAACAATGAACAGGAAACTTGTCCACTTAAATTTTCCGGCGGATAAAGTATGGTATCAACCTTCATCAGAAGAGGCAATACAATGCAATACGTCGATCCCATCACGTCAAAGTTCGTCAGCATTTGAACTTACTACATCAGCCCGCATCAGCTAAGGCAGCAAACTCAAATGCTGATGAACCTTGACGCGACGTCGTGATCTACTTATCGTTTTGTATTGCCTCTTCTGATAAAGGTGGCCGCCGTCCTGTATCCACTGAAAATTTAAGTGGACAAGTTTCCTGTTCATTGTTCTGGTGTAGTGTAGTTTTTTCTGAACAAATTTCCGGTTATTTTGCAAACTAAGTTTTCTTTTTTTCTTAACGATCGATAACCGAAAACCGAAATAAAATGTAAACGTTTAGGCTTACTTGTCTCCATTATTCCGCAGTCGGATCCACCGTTAATTTATTCTTTTTGTAGCTGAACAATTATCGGAAGTAAGGTAAGATGAGAAATATAGCCTATGCATTAATGAACTGTATTAAATTTGGTGATCACAGTGATTGCAGGCGAGTTTGAAAATGGTTCCACACATTACTCCATGGAGCCATTGTTGACCTCGCCACGCACCACGTAACAAAAACAAGCAATGATTTGGTGACAAACTGCATGGTTGCTATGCAGACGAGTTAGTTGCTATAAGCCATCTGCGCTACTCGTGCGCGTCGTTTAGTACATAAAGAAAAGGGAGAAAAAAAGTGTGAATGAAACTACGGACGACAAACAGGAAGTTGAAACGGAGTAATCATGGGGTAATAGAATCGAGAAAAAATGTCAGTCCCGAATTTAACGCACAATTTCAGAATATAGGAATCTCACCAGATTCTTGCGAATTTTAAACAGACAGTATTCGTCCGTCTTCGTCAGGCACCAGGGTTGGAAAAAATCATGATTTTTTGCAAAAAATCCAAATAATCGATTTTTTTGATTTAGAGTAGTAAAGTCCCTGGCCATTCAGCACCATGTAAAAAATGGAGCTACTCTAATGAATACACAAGGTGCTTCTAATCCGGGAATCAGCTTTCTACTAAGAAAAGATTTTTCAGCGAGACTCTCAAGCCGATGGGAGAGAGGACCTGCTGCATGTAGTAGGCCCATCGCATCCAGTGAGCCAGAAGCATCCAGCAGGCCCGACGCACGCAGTGGGCCACGCCGAGCGCCGGTTTCGAATCACGATCTCCAAAACAATGTAGTTACAACCTCTACAAATTCTCTTAGTGCCTGACGAAGACGGACGAATACTGTCTGTTGAAAAGTCGCAAGAATCTGGTTAGATTCCTATATTCTGAAATTGTGCGTTAAATTCAGGACTGACATTTTTTCGATATGAGCTTTCAGAGTAAAAACCGCTACGGTATTTTTAATCGAGAAAAACTGACAAATAAACAAAACTTGCTCTGTAGATTTCTACAATTGCAAAATGCCCTGTTGTGCGAAATCAAATCACTGCGCACACTACTTTCAGTACCTGCTGAGAGGTGAGTTCAAGTTGCTGTGGAATACAAGTAGTAGGGCGACGACCAACCTCAAAAATGGAGTGCAGGCCTTACAAGTAGTGGAGGCTACGAGAAACCTGAAAATCGAATAGCAGACAAACAGTCAAGACGAAAATAGCGTTTGGTGTAGTAGCCTGATGAAGACAATCTAAGTGAGAATGTCCATAGGTGTCGTGCCTTCGATGAAAATGAATATTTATAAAAAAATAAAAAAGTTTCTTAATGCAGAAGCCTTTTTATTTTTACATCACAATTACAAGATATGAATCAATGTAAAGGTTTTTTTTTTAATTTCTGATTGACCTCCGTGAATGTATTTTTTTCTTTATCAAGGGTCAGTCAAAGTAGTCTTGCATTTAAAAATTTTAAAATCCTGTAAAGTGATACCATCATGTAACCCCTTTTCAGTGTTAATGATTCATGCTGGGGAGCAGTAGTGGCGCCAGCCAACTCCAGATAGGGGAGCAATGTTTCCCCGACGGGCATTTTTTGTTCAAAGTTGTTGTACTTTGGCAGGGGCTCGGTGAAAGCAGGTAGATGGTCTGGGGGAGTGTTGTAAGCTCCCCCAGCAGTCCGGAAAGCTGAAGCATTTTACGGTATTTGAAGCCCTATTTTCGGCTTCACGAGACACGTTTGCACCACATTGTGAAGCAAATTTTGGATGCTCGGTTTGGCTGCTGACCATTGGGCTGCGCTTGCTCGCTTTACTTGAGGTCCCCGTGGACCCCTCACAAAGCTCGCTTTGCGCCCGGAAATGCATTTTTTTTTCCCTGTCATGTAGTGGTCCCTCTAGAGGGGCCACGGCTCTCAGGAGTCTGCAGGGATAAATTTTCTTGAATGTCTGAAGATTTTAGTAAATTTCTAGCAGCAAAAGTATAATCAATATGCGCGGGGATGGGAGGGGGGCTATAACTGGGTAATTTCACTATTTCTGAACATAAAGCCTTTTAAAGGGATGGGGCCTGGGCTGTTAATAACAATTTACGCCAATTACTATAAAATATGCCTGATTACACCGTAGCACCATCTAGTAAGTATATCAACTTGCTTCTGTCGTATCATCGAGCGTGTAGAGAAAAAATTTTAACAGCATCGATAGTGCTTCAACATTTACAGTCTGACTTAAAAAGTTGAGTTTTACTACAATGGTGTTACTTTTTCTACAAAACAACCAGTACAGGGTGTACCCATCAGTTTTTTTTTCAGCTGAACTGATAGGGATTGGTCGAAAACATTATACCAAACAAACTTGCTTCCTGATCTTGGTGAACCGATAAGTCTGCATCTTCCAATCAAAATGTTCAAATCAAGTCTTGTTTTAATTATAGCTAAATTGAGCAACTTCAGCAAGACTTCTCTGCCGTTTGTATTTTTGACACTAACAATAGGCAGTCAGAAACTGTTTCGATGATCTGATTTTAACTGATGGGGCAATTATCAGTTGGGCTAGATTAGTTGCCCAACCTTACTACCCGTCTTTTTGTAGCTCACTTGTATTTGTAGTTATAAATTGAACTATGTGTATGGTCACAACAGGTTTTTTTTTTGGTTTTTTTTTAGATCTAGAAAGTGGGAGGTTGTCTGTGCTTCAGCTGCCTGACAGTGCGAAGGAATCGTCTGCTGGAGTAGATCGACGATCTGAAAAACTACAAAGCATGTATTTATTGCGAATGAAATTTCTATATTTTGTCAACAATATTCATAACTACATCATGACACAGGTATTACAATGATAAATGGTATAGCTTATGTAGATTTATTGATATGTGAAATCCTATTTAATTTTCTGGAGTGGATACATGTTGAAAGGATCAAGTTGGGTCTATCAACCGCTCGTAGAAACGACGGTTTTTGAAATTTTCGGAACTACTGCTGCGCTTCTTCGGCAGTTGTTACACCCAGGAAGCATGTTGCCTGCACAACTATGTCCCCTGGTGTAGGTTTTACTGCAGTATTTTGGTGGCATGCGATGTAGGGTGACTCAATGGCGAGTCGAGTTCGTTTGTTGTGTTCGGTTGTGAATGTGTTGATAGTGGTGTTTGGCAGATGGCCTTCATTTGTATGGTGTTTAATATTGGGAAAAGACGCAAGCCTTTATTGTGGTTCGTACTCAACCTTCAAGTGACGAAGTACAGCTATCAATGCGGCACGTGGGGTCTTCCATGTTTGCAAGCAGTAAATGACGGACGTGGAGAAAGTGTTGTCGTGGTAGCCAGCTTAACTATGGAACGTTATACCAGTATTTGCAGACAGCAAATAACATTAACTTGCGCTATCCGCCGACTGACAATCTGGACTAGGAAGGCTCTGCGCTGGCCCGGGGTCAACACAACAAGCCAGCAAACCAACGAGAATACCGATTCCACCTGCGTAACCCGTCGTGCGATACGTCCCTAACGGTTGTCTTGTTTTGATCAGGTGTTAACTAAAAGTAGCTATCTCTCTCCTATCAAAAGGTTATAGGTCCTCTACGACATTGATCGTAGATTGTTGTTGCAAAATTTTGGCTTGGTGACGACAGAGATTTGGAGAGCGACGACGTCCGTTGGATGGAAACACGAACCGCCATTGTGTTTTTTTGTTGTTGTTTACGAAGACGAACGAAAGCAAGGTTTCAGATTTCGGGAAGCAATTTAGTGCTCAAGAAACCGAACAAACATTCTTCTGACCGGAATAATGAACATGGATGAAGATGTTTGAAACAATTCAGAAGTCGGGATTTTATAGGTTAGCATGGATATTACGCAGTTGTGGAAAAACCCGAAGTAGAGAATGGCGACACCAAACGGAAAAGAAAATAATCGAGTATTTGGTGTATAGGTTGAATCACCGGTATTATCATACCGAGGCGACTTTGATGTGTTCATTATTGAAACAGAGGAATCTATGGAAGTATGCAGAGAGTACGGTGAATTGGCCAGATGTTATAGACCCACTACTTTTTTGTTTGTCAAAAAAGGACTATCCTGTTATTGCTACACGATTCTGTTGTTCACATGTGAATTAACCTTTAAGTGTTGGTGCCGCCTAGCGTAGTCTCATTTTTTTTAAAGAGAAAAGCTTTAAACTCTTGTAAAATGTTTTCATTTGTCTTTCAATTGTGATTGAGCTAAAAAAAATTTGTTGTTGTGTAGATTTTACATTCAACTGGCATTGTGTTGGAAAAGAACTTGCAGACTGCTTCAGACTTGGAACAGCTCATTACATCGCATACAAACTACATCGACTCACTGCATCAATGCTGCCTTCTGAAAGAGAAAGATTTGGCAATGCCCAGGCGAGCTATTAAGTGGATACTAAACTTGTGTATTAAATTTCGGTACAAGTGGGACCAAGGTCTTAGAAACTGCAGGTAAGGATGGCATCGTCTATAATGTTAGGTATTTAAGTTAACCCTACTGATTCCAGCTAAAAGTACAGCATCCACTAGCCAGAACCAGTCAGTTTTGCGCAGCGCGATAAACGTTTGGATGTCTGCATTAAAATTCATGTAACTGCCTTTAAAAAAATGTGAAACTCGCTATCAAAGGTTTAATTGTCAATATCGCTTAAATGCAGGAGGCACTGTTCAGCGCCAAAGTCGAACTTAGAAACCAACAGTGTAGAGCAGGCGTCCCCAAACTTTTCAAACTGAGGGCCATATAACACAGTTGCTGATCTTTCGCGAGCCGGATTTTTTCTCATCTGGTCCTATGTGAGTTTATGCAGTGACCAACACCTCCCCACCCCCACCCCCCCACCAGGTTTAGTGAGAGTGACCGTGCCTCAATACTAAACATTGGTTATGTTGTGTTTTTGTAAATTACGATAACAGTATTTTTCCACCCCCTCCCCAGAGTTACAGTTACTCCTAAATAAACCCATCATTCCCAAGGCACCACTGTTGGAAACTGTGGGCTTACTGGTTACTTGGCGATTTATCAATGTTGCGTTTTAAAAGTGGAAACTCCAATACGAAGTAGTGCATGCAGATGCTCATCAGCAGTTCCTGATTGAAGTCAAGATCTTCCTAGTTTCGATAAAGTAACCTTCGTTTCAGTCAGGGGAAAGGAAAATATGCCTTCAAAAGGATAAACGGCTGAAAATCGCATTTAGTGAAAATAACAAACGGGCCGGACAAAACTGCTTCACGGGCCGTATCTGGTCCCCGGGCCATAGTTTGGAGATCCCTGGTGTAGAGCAATGCAGCCAGAAAGAAAAACTAAACTCTTCAAGTGCCTGATGAAGACTGCAGTGAGCAGTTGTAAATTCGCGAGACATTGTGTCTTTTCGTGTGAAAATGAGTGGAATGAGTTATATTGTCAATTTAACATTTGGTAGTAGAGGCGTCATTTGTTTTTAAACTGCTGACATTTAAAAAAGAAAAGTTGGTTCTCTGGCCCTCCCGCACCGATTTTTTGACGGGAAGTAAAAAGAAACGACGCGGTAAAGATAGCAGTAACAGAACAAAAATAGCCCTTAATGTGAAATTGAAATATAAAATTACCTTTCTTGTCGTTAAATAATTGTGTGGACATAATGGTATGAAGTATTTTGAGGCAGTATTCTTTATTTTATTCAAAATAGAAAATATTTCCCAAAATGTACGGAAAAATAGGGTCGAAAAATAAAAAATAAATTCCACCCGCCTGCACGGATTTCTTGAGAAAAATGCCCGAGAACCAACTTTCTTTTTTTAAGTGGCCTTAGTCTTTAACTTTTTTTTCATTGAATCAACTGTGTCATTTGGAACTTTAAAAACTAAAAATCCTGTTTCTTCAAAGTAGTCAATCCTTCTAGCTGTCATCATTAGTAAGCGGAATGAAAGTGGAATATTGAACGTATTTTGCTGATGATTTCTGGTGTTTTATTTTTAGCATAGATGACATACGCCACATTGAATCTGAACTTACAAGATGTTGTCAGTTCTTGAGTAGTTTTCATGAAAAAATGACTAAACACGGGACATTTATAAATTGTAAGTTGGAATGTAATTTGTACCTTGTTATGCCAGAATTTTTGTGCAAAAAACCTTTGCATTGTGTATAGTTATTACTACACAAATTTGTACACTTAGGAATGTCCTGGCTGGCATTTTTTACTCAACTATGTGATTAAATCTCCATCTGGGAAAAAATATAAAGATGGCCAGATTAGGCCGAAATTGCGAGAAATGGTCCAGCAGGGTGTGCTGGAGGTGGTGGCGAATGGCTCGGTGGGTTTCCTTCACCGATTTTCTTGGTGGAGAAGCTCAATGGGTCTTTACGCATTATTTTGTGGAGGGGGGTTGGGGGGCAGAGCTAGGATGGTGATGTAGACAATGCAACGCCGTATGGTCAAATTGTTTCAACATTGTTTTTACCAATGTTGACTATGCATGCCATTCTATCCAAATAAAAGAATGCGCAACACCAAACATACACACCATGATAGTGGTGTGTACTTCTGTTTCCTGGATGCCAGTAAAGCCAATGATCAGGTAAACTGAGTCGTTCTGTTTAAGAAACTGTGTGACATTGTCCCAATGTGGGCAATCAAGACTCTTAGGAACTGGTATTCAACTCAGGAAATGACAGTGCGATGGAGTGGGTCGACCTCTAGAGCTTTTCAGACCAAAAATGGTGTGAGACAGGGTGGAGTGTTTTCCCCTGCCCTGTTTGGTGTCTATATGGAGTCTCTGAGCCAGGCGCTTGCTAACGAAGGTGTTGGTTGCTATATTGGTGGCACACGCATCAACAACTTTTGTTTTGCTGATGTTTTGGCGATTATTTGTCCTTCATCTAAATCCCTTCAAGCACTGATGGCAGCAAGTGAAAACGTTGCCCATCAGTTGGACCTTTTGTTTAACCCTGACAAGACTGTGTGTATCTTCTTTAGACCAAGAGGCCTGAAATGGAA
>JAHWFP010150569.1:0-10111 GCA_023313725.1 Lithobius niger | reverse complement strand
GTCTACCAAATCTGCCTCCCAAAGATCGTTCAGGCTTAAAACATTGAATGTCCGTCTTGGGATCTTGGGATTTAGATGTGCTGGTTTGTGAAGTTCTCTAACTAGCGTGTCCATGTCGGATATTTTTTTTATTCATTGCCGAATATGTTGCGATGGATAGACATCTTTGTCTAGAACTTACAAAGTTTTGTTCTCCCAATTCGGAGAGAATGTCGACAATTTCGTTTTGGTGAGCGTCGCCACCGGCCAGTTTAGATGCGTAGAGTATCCTTAACCTATTCACCAATTGATTGGGATCGTCGTAATGCGTGCATTCTACTCGCATGGGTTGAACCTTTTTAGTCATTCCTTTACCAGCTTTCGTCGCTTTCATATCTTCCCAAATCGCCTTGATGATTTTCAAATATTTTGCTGAGCGATTACTTTTTGGTTTTTTCGTTAAAGGATCATTGTTGTGGTAAATAGCATTAGTATCTTTGAGAATGCTAGTGTAAGATGCCAAAACATGGGGTGAATAAGTACTGTTTCGCAATTCTTTAAACAGCAGCAGAGTCCAGAACTGTCTACGACCCTTATGTTGCTTTCCAGCTACTACGACGTCGTTATCGAATATTTTGATGGTCTTGTCCCCGATCTCCATTTCATGAGTCACGAAGTAGTGACGCAGACCAAACGTGGGATCAATATCTTTCGGCTGAGTAAAGTAGAGATTTAAATAGTGGGCGGCAGTATCTCCTATTACTTCATTCAGTAGCAAACTGGCAAGGGTACGTTGGGTTCCAAGAAGAGGAATGGAGGGCGGCGTTGACACTCGTTGACTAGCAGAATGAGTGGTAAGCGTCGGTGTGTACTTGTGACCTTTGCTGGTTCCAGCATTCACGAATGATGGTGTTACTGGTGCTGCTACTGCACCAGCGGGCGCTGGTGACTCTTCCGCTCTAGGAGATGATTCTTCCAGTCTGTCCGGTAATGCTTCTGGCTGGCACAGTTGATCTTCCTCGTAGAACCCAAATTCCTATTCTTGATCGATCCGTTCATCTTGTTCATACTTACGAAGTTTGGGAGAAAACTTTGCAGAAGGAATTTCTCCTTCGCTTTCTTCGGAACTGGAAGGAGGGGTCATTGCAGGTTTTATTGGAGTCAAAGCTTTTAGAGGATCAGTCATCGGCTTGAAAAAGTGACGTAACGCTTCTTCGTCGGACTCTTTACCCAACTTTTGCTTCATAAACTTTTTAGCTAAATTCTTACGCAGCTTGACGACTTTTCGCTTATCTTCCATGCTATTCACGACCTCTTTTTGCTTTTACAGTTTTAAACATACGTTTGTAACGTGCTTGCGTTAACATCCTCGTTTTATCGATCGTCAGAAAGCTGAAAGAACGTTTCCAACACGTTCTGCAGCTACGTTTAAACTCGTCAAAATCCATGTCTCCTCCGACGTGATTTTCGTAAATATGTTTCAAGTTTAATTCGTCTTGAGGAAACAACACGAGCAAGTTGGCGTTGTCGCGAACAACTTGTTTGGGTATCCTGGTGTAAGACTGGCTGCAGTAAAACACTTGGGTATTGGAATGGCATCTCTGGGCAAAATACCTCTAGATTATATTTTATTTATCGAGCAAGACATTGTCAAATACCATCACATTACGCACGTTTGGGTCCAAGTTTTCAGGTGGGGTCAAGTCTGCTTGGGAACTGTGAAAACGTTGGTGAGGGAATACAACCGAACGATGTAGCCACACTTTCCCAAGTGACTTTACTAAGAAGAGAGGGAGAAAGGCAGTTTGCCACGAAACACAGCATAGAGACTGAACTAACAGACCTGAAAAGGAACTCGATGGTTCTCTAGAATGACTATTTTTCCGCTACAAAGAAACGGATTAAAGATGTAGCTGTCCCTCATAGCGCTCTTGATGTGGTCAACAAAAGTATACGTAGACAGGAATTTTATGAGTATTACTGGGGATAAAGGTACATTTGAGGCGCAGGGGAAGCGCATTGATGATGTTGCCGATCCCGTCGACCCAACGGACGCGGCCACGAAACAATTCGTTCAGAATTCCTGCCACGATGTCATTTCTTTTCACTCCAACGGGCCGATAAACCCGAAAACCTCCTGGGAGTCCTCCTATAAAAATAGAGTCTTTACTATCCCAGCTATTCTCCGCAAGATCGTGTTCTACGGCAGCGATGAGACCTCGCCAATCGATGTGTGGTGCACAATGAGGAATGATGGGTTTCTACTTTCAAAATGGGCGGGGGAACTAAGTACAACGATCGTTCACCAACCGTTCGTTATAACTCATCGAAAAGAATTCCGATATCAGCATCCGTAACAACGGCGCATTTTCGAAAGCGGACGTCCATTTCCAAATTGATTTCTACGTATACTTCACGGAATAAAAAAAATCAAACCGTATATATAGTTTTTTTTAATTTCAAAATGTGACGATACTGGACTCCCTCGGACAGTTGCCAAAGGACAAACAGACACAAATGTCCACAGTAGATTTGATGAAAGTCTTGAACTCTGTCCATGTTGTATTCTAAACCCAACGGTAAATATTTCATCAAGGAAATTGGTGGCATCAAATCCCCATAACTGTCAAAGTAGTAGGACTTACCATCGAGGGTCGAATAGCATACCCAGTGAGTTCCTTTTCCAGCGTTATATTCTTGTAGATTCACGATGCCACATTCTCCATCTCTCCGAACGGCCGTTGGAAGCGTATCCTTGCTGAATGTTTCCCTATAACGTCGAATCTTTAACACCTCGATGAGTGTGGCAATGTCGGCAGAATTTAATGGACGATGAAGGGGTATCACACCTTTTGTTGCTTCAAGAAGAGTCCTTTGCCACCTTTTTTCTTGGGACAACCTTTTGCAACTAGTTGACCTCGCATTTTTTGAAACCTCAAACCCTTACCTTCCATTTTGAGGTTGTGACGTTTAAACTCTTCCAGTAACTTGGCACTTTGTTTGGCCTTGTTAACTGCTGTTGCGATAGCTGCGCCTCCACTAGCTGCAGCACCGGGGCCTCCGGCAATGGCGGCGATTATTGGGATTAGTGCTGGTAAGAATCCTCCTACTTGTTTATTCCTACCTTTTCCAGGTTTCTTTTTGACGTACATGGCTATTTTTTTTAAATACAGAATTTCAATCTTACCCTTATCCAATTTCATATTCATCATTCGATCCCCGATCACGAGGGCGTGGCATCTGGTATTAACAGCCACCGCCGAACCGAAGCGCATCTTGACTTGTACGTCCACGACTCCCGTTTGTAATCTCTCGCTTTGCTTCCTGCAGTCGATGACCACGAATGGATAAGCGGCTTTGAAATGAACGGGATCCACACTCACGTCGTTGCTGTCATAATTTGCTTTTCTGAAATCCATAAACATTTGGTACAGATTGGCATAGTCCCCCGTTCCGTAGTTGATGCCGAGGTCCAAGTAAGGATACCGTTCCCCATTCAGAGTAACGTGACAGTCGGTCAAACTACAGTGATCAAACACGGCGGTATTCTTTTGGGTGTCGTTCGTTCGAGCGGTCGAGAATGCGAGAATTACTCATCTGGGCTTTTCGATGGTCGAAGTCGTGATAAGTCTCCAAGTGTGCGAAGTCGTGGTTGGCATCTGGGAGCTGTCGTAGTGCCAGTGTCAAAATCCCAGTTTAACTTCGTCCCCTCGCTCTATTAGCTTGTACAGTCGCAGTGTTTGCTCGTCGGAAGGAATGACGTGGGGCATGAGCCAGCTGACGTGAGTAAGTTCTACCGTAGCTTCAGCAGCTGCCGCGGCTCTGAACAGGGTATCGGTGTTTGCCGTTCAAAGTAAGCGTTTGTTTGGCCCCGTAAATAATTTTGTCATAGTCTTCGAAGAACCCCAGTAGGTGGGAAGCGGGTATAAGGAAGCTAAAACTACATTTAGGAGAGGTCAGCTTGATGATCATGTTGTGTCGTGCTGCAAATCCGTTGTTGTCAGCTCCTGCACTGGTAGAGCTGGCATCGTCCAGTTTCCAGCAGGCGCTCATCAGTCCACTCTAATCCAAGGACCCGTAAGATAGTAGCCCTTTCATGGTCGTGTAATATCCGGGATAGTTCAAGTCGTCCACCAGCATGTCGCCGAGATGATATTTCACTTTATTAAAGAGAAACGTCACCCCATTATTCACCAACGTCACCAGGTCCGCGTTCGTAAAAGCCGATCCATCCACAGATTTCACGATCTTTCCCTTTACGCTAACATAACTTCTAGATGGGTGAGTGAATGCATCTTGGTTTTCAACAACAAGCCGTATCTCCAAATTCACGCTGTTCAAACTAGTACCAACGATGGGATAATACTCTCGATACAGGTACGAATCCACCGATGCATCCACCTGTAATGGTTCCGTTAATTCTAGGTACTCTTGCGCTACCGAAATTGGCATTTTACTCCTCTTTTTTTTTAAATATTATTCTCTACAAAGCATGTTCAAGAAGGTTCGATTATGAGGTTCGAGTTCGTCCGTCTTGGTCTTTTTTACCTTGATTAAACCATCAGAGTGGACTAGCGTACGTTTTCTAAATACAATCCTGGTCTTTTTTTTCTTTAACTCGATTTGAGGTGGAGTCGAATCGTCACTGTTTCCCCTCGCAAATTCAAAGGCCGTCAGCCATAGTCTCGTATCATTAATTACGTGTCTGGTTACTAGCAAGTACACCAAATTGTGGGGGGTTTGCACGATCTTGTAACCAGGAGACACGTTGGGGAAAAAGCTGTACAGTGTGGGTACCGTCTGTCCATCGACGTACGATCCCCCAATGATGTCAGAGTGTACAGAATGCTCTTGAGTGACAGTATGTTTACGTTGTTTATACCTTCGTAACGGCCGTGGTTGTAGGCCTTATCTTCTAATCCCAGCAAATCTCTCAACGTGCGTTCCCCCATAAAATGATACGACAAAGTGCGGCTTCTTTATTTTTAAAACACATCTTAAGGTATTTATTTACGGTCGGTTGAAGCTCGAACGCGTCATTTTGTCCATCTAGCGACAATCCGTCTTTAATGTGGGCGTTCAAGTGTGAAATTTTGTACGCTCCCGTCGGTATTTCTATGGTCTTCCAAGTAAAACCATCGTCCACCGAGTATTTGAAGAGATTATTGCTCTCGTCTACATTTGGAAAGCTGTTATACGTGTTGATGTTAACCAGAGCCATGCAATATTGCTTCGATGGATCTAAGTGCAGCGGGGTGTCAAAACTTATGCTCAAATCAGTCGATTCACCACTGACTTTAGAAAAAAAAAGACGACGATGAAAACATATACCTGCACGTTTTGTGCTTAAATGTTCAATGTTCGTGACAGCTCGGATGCACACTTGAATGTGGCTCAGTATTTCCTGCATTGTCACGAATTTGCCAACGACTTTAGAGATGCGTTAATGCAACTAGGCAACACGGAACGACTCGATCCCTTTTTTGTTAGAACAACGTGGGAAGGAAAATTTTAGATATTCAGACAAGAATTGAATGGGGAGTTTGTGATTGATCCACTGTCACTTCTGCACGCATTGAGAATTCCATTAACGATTGCTGTCGAAGTGGATTAAGCAGATGCATGCCTTCAAGTATCAATTATGTTTGGGGCTTATATTCGGAAAGGGGGATGACGAAAAGGAGTTTGTGTTTAGGTCCTAGTTTACTAACGTATTCGAAGGTCAGGACGTACCACGTGTAGTGAATGAGGCCAGGTCAAAAATTGAAAATTTGATTGATTCGTTCGATGGAGTGGGAAGTGGGTGGGTAATAAGAAGCGTAGACAGCGTGAATGTAAAATTAGCAAAGACTGATGCCCGTAAACGATGAGAAAAAAATAAAGACAATGAATACTTTGAAATACTGCCTAAGATGTAGGATGCGCACAGCCAACCTGAATGTACCAATTTACAAAATATTACCGAACAACAGAACACTCACGCTAACGCGATGTAAAAAATGTGGCAACAAAAAAAGTTATTTTGTTCGTAGAAAAGAAGTGGAAGGTCTATTACACAGAGCCATTAACTCGTTACCCTTTGAAATGCATTTACCCGGTTATCATTACTGCGAACCGGGGACTAAATTAGAAAAACGCTTAGCAAAAAAGAGATCCTGGTATCAACAATCTGGACGAAGCCTGTAAAAATCACGATATTGCTTACAGTAGGACGGAAGATTTGAACCAAAGACATTGGGCGGACAGAAATCTGGCAAACGCGACCAAACTCATGAAAAATGATTCAACGCGTGGTTGGAAGGAAAGGCTCGCCGCTGCATTAGTCCAGAAGGCGACGAAAAGCAAAGGTAAAACTGGGTATGGGTCTACCAAACAAGCTGTGATGTTGGTCACTTACAGTCACGAACCATTAAAAAAACGAGACCATTGAATTTAAACTTGGTTTGTAAAAAAAATTCCTATCCTTTATCCCATTCACTTCATTCTACTCTATTTTGTTGAATATGCATAAAATTCAGTGAGGTAGATGTCCTGAACGTTGATCATGTCTGGCAGCTGACCCATGCCAAAATCATGTATTTTCTGTCAGCAAGCTGGTACATTACACGCATTTGTATTTTCCACCATAACCTTTTTATTTTCTATCATCAGCTGACACATTGCCAAATCTTGTATATTACCAAAATTGAGGGAGAGGAACCAAAATGGGGGTATGGGTCCAGGAGGCTTGGGAGGGAATTTTTTTTTTGGGGGGGGGGGGGGGGGGGGGGGGGCTTAGGGGTGGGGGATGGAACCATTTTGCTCTGTGATCAACGGTTTAGGAGATATGATGATTTTAAGGTGTTAACGCATCCTGAGCTAATGTACATCATTTCGCGATGAGTCATAATTTATTTATAGATGGATTGTAATCGCGACGTTAGCGACTTCGTTTCGTTCGCCCACTTTCGCGAGTTTCGTTTCGTTCGTCACGTTCGCGACTTTCGTTGACTTTTGCGAGGGAACTATTTATCGACATTTATTAATAGCATCAGCTAGGAGGAATTTCCTCCACTGGAATGATATATAAAGGCATGCGAGTTCCTCACACCCCATTACTAGTTTCTCACCCGCACAGAGAAGAGATCTCCATCACTACACCGGATATTAAGTTTTTTTTTTAAGTTTAATTTTTTTTTAAGTTTTTAAGTATATTTTTAATTTTTTTTTGTAAATCATGTATTTTCTACCAAAATCAATGCACTTTCTACCCATGTATTTTCTACCAAAAAATTTTTTTCTATCAAAATTGGAGGAGAGGAACCAAAATGAGCCCATGAGAATTGAAGTAGACCAAGTCCATTTTTGCCTTTTTGAGATAAATGACTCTAAAGTCATCATTATCAAAAAAATCAGTATTACGTATATTGTCAAACTTAAAACTGAAAATGTCTAGTTTAAAGGGACTTTACCAAGTGATAGAACTTTCATAATGACCAACCTTCTACTAAAGCTCAGGGGGTGGACTTGGACTACTTCTCAAAACAACTCAACAACTTCTTCAAAATAAAAGTAGACCATGTCCAAGACAATTTTGCTTTAATAATGGTTAATGATAATGCAGTAGCTTACATAGATCCTTTTTTACATTAGAGGACACACAACCTTGAAAACACTACAAACACATTGTTTTTGATGCAAAACACTTTCAGGAAGAATGTTACGCTAGGTGGGTGATTATGCTAAGTCTTCGATATCTGAAAGATAAAGTAGCTCGTCCTCATATACATCATCCTCATTACGAGCGTTGTTATCCACACTCAAACTTCTGTAGAATGTATGGTGTTCTTGAGGGACCAGTTCCAGTAAATCTATAATGTCATTCATCTTTTGAACTTTTATGTCACGCCCATCTGGATACAAAGGCTCAAGATTCATTGTGGCAAGAGCCTGACGTGGTCTGCCTCGATTTCCATGGCGACTTAGGTCTAGCTTGCATACAGGTGCATTAGTACCAGCTAGATATTGATACTGCATCCGTAGTGGAGCTGACTTCTGAAACTTAAATGAACGCATTTCTAACCACTTAACTGGTTCACCATCAATGTCAGTCTTACGATTAACGAGACAACGAACTAGGGGCTCAAGATTTATGAGCATTTCTGAATCCATTCTTACTACCTTAAAGGGAGGAGCAGTCTTCTTAGCTAACTTGACAACATCCATCCATTCTTGTGGTGTGCAAACATCTACTGCTTTTGGCTTTGCTCGCTCAATTATATTGAAATCTGAATCACACGGTAGGAAGCTATGACCTGACACCATGAATACTACTTTAAACTCCTCCACTGGCATAGTAGACACAATGTACGCACATAATGCTGCAATCTTTATATTGCGATTTTGTCCCCCACACGAGTCAGCATATCCACAAAAAGTATTAATTCCGTTGTTCACTTCGCTACGTACGTAATGAAGGATGGCTGAACCGATTTCATCAGGACCCCGGGAAGCTTGTCCCTCATGCCATGTATACATGGAAGCAGTGCCTTTCTTAAGATTATGTATTCCAAGATTGTAGGTGGACAGTTGCCGCTTGTAGTAAACAATACTAGAAGTTAATGATGGAGATGACAATGTCTTTTGCAGATCAAAGGCAAATGCGCCACGTTTAGGGTCTTATCATTTTTTTCACCGGCAAGCTGTTCTCGGACACACTGTGCTTTTCGTAGGTGGAGGTCATGATCCTTATTCAATTTGGCAATATCCACAGTATTATTCCGTACCTGAGCTTCACTAAGTGATACTTTGAAAACATCACAACGTTTGCATGTGTCTTTTAATGGCAGATGCCGTTCGAGGTTAAATTCGTGCTTTTCAATATCACGGTAGAACCATTCAGAGACAGGGGATTTACCCTGTTCTACACATTTTTCTTGGTACAACCTGTACATCCGACTCACTGTAAGATCTGGTGAAACATATCTTCTTACTCGTTGCTGATGTGTTCTTGTGTAATGGGAAACATATGAAGGGAATGAAGCAATGTGGTGACGAACATTAGCCTTATCATCATCACTAACCTTGCATGCACTCTCTTGCTTTCCTCTTTGTTCAGGTCGAGGGACTCCTCGGGTACGTTTCTTTGACAAAGCGTAGTTCACCCTACAACTTGACAGGCCAAACGTAGACATAAAGCAGTTTTTGCAGACCTTTAGGCTAGAGCCATCCTTTTCAGGCAAAGTGTATTGGCGAGAAAAGCTTTTAATAGAACTGATTCGATTGGTTCGAGACTTACTTGGCGAGCGTGGACGATGTCGCTTGGGAACTGACTCACGTATCAAGCCACAAACATAGGCATCTTGGGCTCCTTCATTGCCCAATTTCCAGAAATTAGCAAATAAGATCTGTCTTTCTTCGTGTGTAAGTGTCCCACATTGTTTACCTTTACATGTGTGTTGAGGTGCAGGAAGTTTCATTTCTTTGGCTGGTATTACTTTTCCTTTATAATCTTTGTATTGTTGAATGAAATTTATTTTTATGTGAAAACATAAGGGAAAACTTCCCGAGGTTCTTGCGAACCTGTTTTATAGGGAAGAACCCATTATACATACAAAACGTCAAAGCATAACATGGTAACAAAATACAAAACAGACAATGAGATCCTAGATACAGTATTAGCAACAAGTAAATGCTTAACGTGGTGAAACAAAACAAATTAAAACAATATAAATATATGAACACACATATAATTGTCTATGGGTAAATAGGAGAACCTACAATTCAGAAAGAAACGCCCAATTAGTAAATTTAAGAATGAATACATATTAAGAAGAGACCAGCATGAAGATACATCTATTCATTAAGATGTATAAGAAACTGTTTTAAAGTAAACGCAAATTTTTTGGTATTTTTCACCTGCTTGATACTTAGAGGGAGGCAGTTCCAGTGTTTACAGCCGAGTAGGTGAGATTGCGTTTTGCATGGTCAGTTCTACAGCTGGGCAAAACGAGCTTATCACCATTACGGGTGTTGTAGTCGTGACAATCGTGGAAGGTTTTCACACGAATAAGTCTGTTGAAGCAAGACCGAGTTTCGCTGGCAGTGTAAACAAGGCTGTGCATATAAAGACAAACATTGTATTGATAAATTT
>JAHWFP010150562.1:0-11270 GCA_023313725.1 Lithobius niger | reverse complement strand
AATGATATCACTACCTTCAAAGGCCGATCGTTTTTGGAAACTTGGCGGGTTTTTCTACCAGTTTTGGTTTTGGGTGGATATCACATCTTTCATAGGCCTGTGAACGTACATAAGGTTACACCGTCTGTTTAAGATGCTTCAATCCCATTTTTGCACACACTGACTAACAATCGCTGATTTCGTTCGCTTAGCTCACTCAATCAGCGCATCCCCTTCAGTTGTTTTGTTTAGCCCTTCACCTTCCCCTTAATTTTTCAAGATTTCGTTCACATTTAGTCATGCAGAAACCCCCGACGGTCGTTGTTACTAAAACAGCAGAATGCGAAGCAATTTATTTTTGGGTTATTAACAAAAAACCCATTAGCTCGTGTATGCGCGTATTGTTGCGTAACCATCATCTAACGCGCATCCCTTTAACTTACGCAATCCACGGCAACGTTAATGTTTCTTTATTTTGTAATTACAGTTCAGTTCAGTTCAGGTTACAGTTCGGTTTTTAGTTCTTCCAGGATTTTACAATAAATCTAAGGACCAGTCTTGATTGTTCAAGCCATTGTTGCTTAAAATCTTTGGTTGCAACTTGGAAAAGAAACGAAATTTAAATTCGCCGGTGGCGAATTTCAAAACCCTCCCACGCATTTGTCCTGAGCCCTACAACCCCCAAACCAACAAAAGGACCATCCTCAGATCACTATGCATCCGTGTGCAAAAGTTCAGGTACGTAGGCCTTCTTAATTTTGCGCTAGCCATGAGCAAAAAGTCTATGGGATTTAACATGGGACAAATCTTATTAGCTAGCTAGCTAGCTAGACAGTAACATAAAAACAACGTTATTGACGCATCTTTTTCTCTATGGTTGGTGGACACTCATCCTTTAAATTTTAGTTTTTCTTTATCTCTGACCCTTCCCCTTACATTTTCCATAATTTGAAACATTTCTGTCGCATTGGGATTTATCCTCAACATGCCAAAATATGCTTTCAATTGCTTACAGTTAACAGACACATGTCTGCTAGTGAGCCGCCTTTTTATCATTAACAATCAATTTTTAACAATCGGATGTCTACAATGGGATGATCTACTGTTACTTGGTGGTGACACACTAGCGTGTGTCTAGATAAGAGATTGTTATATTTACAGGCGTAGGTGCTATTGTGTTTTACAACAAAGTTTGACAGTCGAACGAAACCTTAACCGCCGATCGTTGGGGAAGTAAATATCGTATTTTTGTAACGCACAAGACGGGGTGCTTATGAATGCATGATATTTGCAAGAAAACCGGTGAAGAATGAGTCATCTTCTTGTGACAACAGTAAGTTTAACCAAGTTAAAATATCGTAGCAGCAGACAAGTTGAAAAAATTACTAAATCTAATTTAGTACAGTTTTACCAGTTTAGTACCGTGTTATACTAGGCATCATCTGCTTTCTCCGCCATGTTGAAAGATGGTTTAGAGGGATTAAACCTAGTGCGTTGGGCGTAAATTTCCGATCACGCGGCAGCAAGTGCCGATTGGCGTGGCGGTACTTCCTTTGATGCCGCGCTCTTAATCTTCCGGTTTAGTCAAGTTGCTTATCCATCCAAACCCAACTTAACTCCTATGATAAGACCATACACCTTGTTTATCAAAGCAACCTTTGAGAGAATACAGTCATAAGAGCCACGACAGATAGTAATTTATGTTACTTTCACAGTGACTCAATTCCTTGTCAGAAGTTTACTAAGACCCCACAGAAAATGACGTTGATTGTAAGATGTAGAGTCAAAATTTCAGCACACGGAATTTTTGTAAGTTTTCTTTTTCTAAAACATGTTACTTCACAGGGCGATACATACGTTTATTTGAGAGAAACTTATTTCATGCCTAGTGTTGTTTAGACACTAGAAATAACGGATGCCATGCCACCTTTATTCATCCGTACCTCATATTCTTGTGTAATCCGATTTAGAACCTTTGAAACAATGCCTCACTTTAATGCTACATTACTGATCCACAACTGGCATGGATTAAAGTAATTAAATGCATGAAAGCAACACCAATTTATTTCTAAGGTGTTTGATTTTTGCTTCGGAAAATCGGCAAACGGCGTTTACAGTGGAAATTTGCAGACATCGTAGAAAGTCGAAGAAATTGCGACGAAAAATCGTAGAAAGTTCGACGAAAATTAACACAAATTCCACCCTCCAAGCACACCACAATACTTTCACCAGTTTGCTTTACATTTTTGGAAATTTAATGATCTTCTTCTGAAAGAACCACCAAAACAAAACCCATATTGTCTAGCATCAGCGAAAACGGTTGCAGTACAGGCACTGTCAAGACATCGGAAAATTGGCAAACGTCGTAGAAAAATCGTAGAAAGTTTGACGTAAATTAACACAAATTCCACCCTCCAAACACACCACCAGTTTGCATTACATTTTTGGAAATTTAATGATGTTCTTCAGAAAGAACCACCAAAACACAAAACCCATATCGTCTAGCGTCAGCGAAAACAGTTGCAGTACGGGTATTGTCAAGACATCGGAAAATCGGCAAACGGCGTTACAGTGGAAATTTTCAGACATCGCAGAAAGTTCGACAAAAATTAACACAAATTCCACCCTCAAAAGCACACCACACTACATTCACCAGTTTTGTGTTTTAGTGGTTCTTTCGGAAGAAGGAGATCATTGAACCTCCGAAAATTTAAAGTAAACTGGTGAAAGTATTGTGGTGTGCTTTTGAGGGCGGAATTTGTGTTAATTTTCGTCGAACTTTCTACGATGTCTGCAAATTTCCACTGTAACGCAGTTTTCCGATTTTCCGATGTCTTAACAGTGCCCATACTGCAACTGTTTTCGCTGACGCTAGACGATATGGGTTTTGCGTTTTGGTGGAAATTTCTTCGACTTTCTAGGTTGATTTTTGCTGTTCACGTATTTCTATTTTCCCCAATATTAATTAAGCAGTGCTGAATTAATATAAAAAAATATTTGGTTAGGCTACAGTTTGCAGTTCTATTAAAATGTGCAGTTTTCGAACTAGATATGAAAACGGTACTTGTCTAATACGTACCGTTTTAGACAAGCTGTTGGCTGACTTTCTGTTGGTCTGCTATCTTTCACACTAATTGTGTTTTTATTTTTTTACTTCCAGCGAATTTAACAAAGAATTTAACGGCTTTTTTGATAAAAAGATTGATGAACATCGCAAAGTCTACGAAGAAGGAAGTAGAAAAGATTTCATTGATGCTTTTTTCACAGAGAGTACTGATGTTAAGCGAAAAACAGGATCAAATGTAAACTATACAGGTATTAACAACCCTGTTGACAATGATACATTGTTATAGTTGTAATCAGTGAGATGGAACGTTCACTACAAGATAATAATTCTGTTGATATACATTTTCTTACTTGTCATAAAGCGTTCAGTTGACTCACAAAGAGATGTTAGTTGTATAATCTTAGCTCCTACGACTTGCACGTTAGGGAGCGTTTACGCAGCGACTCGCCTTTGCATTCTCGCAGCTAGAACTCAATCGCTATGGCAAAGGTCACATTGCCATGGTAACAACGCTAAATGGATTAGCTAAATCCGACATCGTTTGAGTAAATACTTGCAGTCTTATAATTCGTGCCAATAATACAAAGAATTCCTCATGACGAAAAAATGTTCCCAAACACTTCTGAACTCACATTATTTGCTGTTTTTGTTGCGAGGCGGCAGACTAAAACCGTTGCCATGTTGGAATTTGAGGTGATTTCTAGCTTCTAGCTGCGAGAATGCAAAAGCGAGTGGTTGCATAAACGTGCCCTTATTCTTGTAAGCGGAGAGAAAAAAATTACTTACGACAAACAGATCGGCTGTTGGAAGGTCTGCTTTGTGAATTTTTTTTCTCAGAAGAAGAGTAATGTGCAGCTCAACGAAGTAAAAATAAACATCACTTTTTTTGTGTGTGTCAGCTGAAAAATTTGTTTGTCGACAAGATGATTGGGTGTTGGAAGTTCTGATAATTTTGTGGCATATTTCACATAACTAATATCTAGGAGATGATTTTAAAAGTTTAAAATCTTTCTGAATACAATAAATAGCACTAGTCAGATTAGGAACTCGATTATTTAAATTGTCAGAATTAATTTCTGAAACTGTTAGTTCCAATAGAGTTAGCTGGCAAGGAATTAAGGATTGAATAAAAAGTGATTTGAACTCAACATATAACAGCCACTGTGCTAATAATTTTCACACAAATATTAATTAATCCACTAACAATAGCATACAATGATTTTACAGGGTCTAGGTTCACCAAGAAAATTCCTAAAAAGTATATCCTTAACTTAAGTCCACATTACCTACGTTATTAGTACAATTATTATCGAATTCTAACAATTTCTAAACTCCCAAGTTAAACTCCTTATTGAGAACACATACAAAAA
This sequence comes from Lithobius niger, assembly GCA_023313725.1. Taxonomy (NCBI): domain Eukaryota; kingdom Metazoa; phylum Arthropoda; class Chilopoda; order Lithobiomorpha; family Lithobiidae; genus Lithobius; species Lithobius niger. The sequence goes on along the minus strand of JAHWFP010150562.1, from coordinate 6,854 downwards.
AGGGTTTAACGAGCGTTAACCACTCCTGGTCATCTGCCCAAAGCCCTAAGGCCCTATGTCTGTACACATACAAATGACTAGACCAATAAATGGTGCGAGCGTGGTCTCCTGTTGCAATATCAGAACACAACACTGTAGCTACAAAGACAAATGACTAGAAACAACTCAAATTCATCCACAAATGGAAAAAGTATGTGGTGGTAGCAAGAATGGTCCCTGTTTTGTTTGTGGTAGATTTGTTCTTCCTCGACTCTTAACACCTCGACTAGGTTAAGACTTGGAAGAATAAAACTATCACAATTAATCACATGTAGAGGAACCATCGTTGCAAAAGAATGCCAATAACCACTACTTATTTGCGGGCCATTGTTGCAAAACTAGGGTAATAACTATTATATTACACCCATCGTGTAGCCGTATACGGGCTTATCCCACACAAGTATGGTAAAGTCTTAGAAACATCAAATACGGTTCCACTTAAATTATAATATTGGTTTGTAAAAGTTTTCCAGGTACAGGCAAAGGTTTGAACAGATATTCCAATGCCTTTTCATTTTTCGAGTTTGATGTTTGCTTCGATTTTAAGATTTGCAGCAGACAAAATAAAATTAACCCTTCTTTAAAGCAACATACCACCTGCCTTATAACCTTCCGCCTGCCTCACAACACCCACGCGACGATCACTTCCGCGTATTTACCACAGCTAAGGTCAACTGAGACGGTAGCTTCATTCCTCGCAGTGAAAACCATAGCTACTGTCTCAATTGGCATTGCGCTTAATAGTCCAGCCAGCGTGAACCCATTGTGAACCCATTGTGTCGTCAAAAGCCGGAATGATTCTTGTATTTTAAAATCACAATTTATAATTTTCTAGGCTAGTGTCATATAATTTTGCTTCGGTGATTTATTGGAATAATTAATTTTAATTTTTACCGCATTAGTCTATTAGATTTTAGATCTCATGGTAACTATTAGAAAATTAGTAGATGTACACAGAGATGAAACGTCATGATTATTGTACGCACGCAATGCATGATTTAGTGACGGGTCGTTCTTAAATATAGTTAACAATATTCAACAGAAAATCTCCTAGACGCCACATTTTAAAACGGTTTTTTAGCAAGGGAAAGACTAACGGTAAGTAAATACACCTTTGGGGCCGTACTTGATGTGGAGGATCGAGAAAAATGGCGCTGGGAGGTATATCCCTTTAATAGTGCTGTAACTTACAACAATCTCAATGCTGAGATACGTGACTGACTGGTTGGGTGGTTAGTGTTTATTGCAAATTGTTATGAATTTTATTTATCTTTAAGCCTGGAATTTTACGTGGAAGTTACTGAAAATTGCAAGTAGATATTTAACTGGCTTTATTGGTAATTATAAAGATTCACTAGAAACTATCGACAAATTCAATTTGGAGTAACCAAAAATTGAGTAAGTTCAAGTAATTCGTGATCAAAAGTAGAAGGAATTTACTGGGAATTATGAGGAATTACTTGAAATTTATGGGAATTACCAGGCATTGAGAATTAGATAGAATTACTAGGTACTTAATAAAAATTTTCTAAGAATTACTAGGAATTATCGAGGACTTAAAAGGAGTTCATAGGACTTACCAGGTATTGACTGGAAGTTATTGTGAATTATGAGGAATTACTAAGTATGCACCAGGAATTCCGATTCCGAGGAATTCTAGGAATTTACTTGACATTGTGGGGTGTTAATTAGGAATTGACTCAAATGACGAGATATTTACTAGGAAATAGAAAGTGTTGCTAGGATTTACCTAGATTTAGAAAGAATTGTTAGGAATTATTGAGAAATTTATAGGAATTTCCAGAAACTTACCGGGAATTACTTAAAGTTACTGAGAATTCAGACAATTTTCTAACTCTTTGCCTGGAATGAGGTATTATTTGATGTTTACCTGAAATTAGGAAGAAATACTATTCTTTTATTTTTTTAAACATGTGTTGTAAATAAAAATTGTTTCCTAATTGTATTCACACAAGAGGTATTTTTTACAAGAGGAGCAATTCTTGGTCCTACTGTGGATATAAGAGTGCTAAGACTTCAGGCTTTCCAGTAGAAATATATGTGTTCTTATAATTTAGCGAACTTTTTATCTAGAAATATAATGCTACAAATTATACATCTTACTGCCAAATACACAATTTACTATTTTTTATAGTAATACTTTAATCAGAGGCGTGCATCTGAAAATTTTCTTTGGTAGCAGCATAAGTCAAATTTTTTCTAGTGAGTTTTCTCGATGGGTATAGCTAGTGTTAGAAATTAGTAGGAATTTTTATAAATCCACTGACCAAAGATCAAAATTTGTACCGCGTGCGTGTTAAAAAATAAAAGTCAACACCACAAGTCACAGAAAAGCTATCATTTTGTCCTTCCCTTTGTCGCTATGGAAACATTTCTTCTTTTCTAGAAAGTAGAAAACGCTCCACCTCTTAATGACTTAATGACAGTGTGATAGTATCGGGAATCAAAGAAACATGACAGCTGCTTCTAAAATAACTGATCCAGCCAAACAAAACGTGGTATAAAACTGATTATACAATTTAGATGCCTTACGACGTTTTCTTGACGTGCCATAGTTTTCATATGTGGATGCTTTCAGAGTAGATTTTGTAGCACAGTTCGTCAATTTGTCTGTTTCTCATAATCAAAACTGAACCATAAATAAATCCAACGCCACAGTTTTGCCTTTGCAGCTAGCAGTGCTTGTCACGAATAAGCAATTAGATAAGTACCACGAATTAACATAATCAAAACTGAACCACAAATAAATCCAATGCCACAGTTTTTGCCTTAGCTGCTAGCAGTGCTGGTCACGCATAAGCACAGCTATGTACCACAAATTCCATCCATCAAGTCTACTTTGCAGGTGTAGGTAGGAATATTAAAAAGTTCACTTCTTCAGAGAGTAAGAGCCCACAAACAGTATAAGGACAACTCAATCAGAGATGAAGTGCAACTCAATTTGTGAAAGTTTCGTTAAACAGTACCTCTTTCGTTAAACAGTACTGATGGTATAAAATTTGCAAACATCCAGGAGTGTAGATGACAAAAAGCAAAACCTAAGAAGTTTGGTAGTCCCATTTAAGTCCGTGGTAACTTTAGTCTTGTATTATTTTATTTTCTGTAGATAATTTTTAGGGATTGACCGCTATTGGCGTCAGTGTTGGAGTCAGCCAATTTTATCGGTATCAGATCGGAATTGGCAATAAAAACAAACCTCGATACCAATGTGTGTTTTGGTCTAGCATAATGCCACAAAAGGTGTTAAATAAAAATTTTTCACAACTCTGGAAACTGGTTAAAGCTTAGTCCGAGTAGCATCTTCCTGGTTAGCTTATAATAATATTTGTAGAGTATTTTTGAAACGCTTTTGTAAAAATTTGTGAAATATAATTTTTTAAGAAAAATTAGCTTCCGTCACAGCAATCCAGGAGAAAACAACCAAATGGAGTTTACAATTATCCTGTCTGGGCTAATCTAGGCTAGTGCCTGGTAAATTTTTCTTTTAACAGTGGTAGTGCATCAAAAAGTATCAGAAATCAGTTACGTATCATATCGGTTTCAGCAAAATGTGTGGCTGATGTATCATGCCTGGTATCTCTTTTAACAAATATTATATCGATTTCTTAGAGATTTTACAATGAAATTTAACACTTTACACGTTTTTAAAAAGTGCTTTTTGTATTTTTTAGATGACGTTTTACGAGGAACTCTGGTATTTCTATTTTTTGCTGGAGCAGAAACTATTGTGACTACCGTTAAATGGGTTCTTGCAATCCTTATGACCCATCCCGATGTCATGCAAAAGTTACGGAAGGAGATTGAAGACGTCATCGGCATGGAGCGCAATCCTTCTATAAGCGACAGGCCAAATATGATATATTTTGAGGCATTCATGCAGGAGGTGCATAGATTTGGATCCATAGTTCCACAATTAGTTCGCCAGTAAGTACCGGAATGGGGTTAGGTTAGATCAGACAAACGAAAATACATGATGAATAAGTAAATACTGATTTAACACTATTTTTACTGTCTTAGAGTTAAGTGTGAGCTGCCTGAGCAGGCATTGAATTCACCCACTTTTGAGACCAAAGGCAGAAGCCCCTACCACTCAGCCATACTTGAAAGTCCGTTCAATACATTGTTCTTGATGTCACTGTTGATACAAGTTGATTTCACTGCATTAAGGAATGGATAGGTTTACGAGGGGTTTGGGGCTGGAGGAACCACCGAATAAACATGCTAGGGAAGGACTTGCTAGTGAAGCCAATTGCCTGTAGAGGGCACCATAGGCTCCACTTGTGAATCATGATTTCTCCTTGCCTAAGGGACAAATTGCTTTTCATTCTAAGCCAAGTTTCACCTTCCTTGCTAAAGATCGCTTAGCAAATTTTGCTAATGCAGATTACATGCCTAATCTCATACAATTATATGCGCCTAAATTACACGTGTTGCTATCCAGCCGAGGACCAACAATCTGTGGTTGTACTCTTTTAAAACGTATTGAAAATTTCTCCTAGAATTGGTTCAGTTTCCCCATCCAACTCTTCATTGAATTATCTGATTCATGAGCGATGTTCCACGCAGAACTGACTACCAAAAAAAGAAAACTAAATAAATGTATTCAAGTCTCTGTCAATTTAGAAAGAAACTCGTAACTGCAGGTACACCAGCAAGAAGGTTCATTTAACAGAATCATCAGTTTGGTCTCACAAGCAGTCGAGACCTTTACTAAGGGCTACATCAAGGGCCGGGCCGGCTGGGGGTTCAGGGGCTGCAACTACTCCTCCAATCGGAGCTATCAGGGGCAAAAAACAGGGGAAAAAAGCAATTGTTAAAAAAAATGCAGTTTTTTTGCATTTTTTCAGACCGTTTACATATTTTACAAATTCCTCATACATTTTCCTTTGGCTTACAGTCCAATAGTGACATCAAACAATCCAGAAACTAATTTAATGAACGCTAAACTTGCAAGTGAATTGTTCTAGTTCATAATTAGTAATAATAAATAAAAGCTAGTTTACTTTGTTCACTTGAAAATATTGATTATGGTTTGTAATTATTGTGTGCAAGAAACCCACTCAAAGATTGTAGTTCATTAACTGTCAAATATATTTTTTTAGAATATGTGTCAGTCATGGGCTTTGAACTGAGAGTCACTTGGTTTGGAGATGACGACACTAACACTATTTATCTTAGTTCGTCTTGCTCGGGTTCTCCTGGAACACCCCTCACAAAGCTTGTGGTGAGTCTAGGCACCAATTTTGCTCGTATTCTAGCTGTCCTAATTTGGGACAAAGTGCTGCAAAGAAAAACTACCACCTAGCTGTTTCAATAACACATTAACTTTCAGGCATTAACTTTCAAGTGTTTCACTTACATTGGTCAATCATGGAATTCGAATATGAACTCAGTTTGTTGATGAAGGCTATAATCATTCGCTATCTTTACTTGCTTTGATCGGGATTTTCTGGGCACTCCTTACAATGCTCGCAGCACACCGCTGGTGGCTTATAGCTGTCTTATAGCTGTCCTAATTTGGGAACACTGTGCTGCAAAGACTTATATGCATTTTCCTAACACATTTTTCCTGAAACTTTCAGGAACTTAGAAACTACAACAGTCATGGGTTACCGCATACCAAAAAGGAGCTTTGCAAATTGCAGCCTGTATAGTGTTCATCAGGATAAAACTTTATGGAAAGACCCTGAAGTGTTTAAACCAGAAAGATTTCTTGATGACAAAGGGAAACTTCAGAAGCCAGAACATTTATTGGCATTTGGAGTAGGTAAGGAAAACCTATGTAATCAACTTGGTTCTTTCCCTAATACAAAATGTTGAGTCCAATGTCTTTGGCACTATTTTGCAACACTCAGTCAGGTCTGTATAAGTACTGTTTTATTTGTAATATATATTCGCTGAACCTACATTATCTGAAAGAAAATTATAGATTACTAACAAAAACGTCAAGTGTGCCGTAAAAAAGGGGGTTATATGATTGAAGTTTCATTTTACTTGTTAAAATGTACACGGATAAAATCTGGATGGTTTTTAATTGAAATAATCAAATGTACAATTGAGAAAATTGCATCTGTTTAAGTGCTGTTGTGCTTTACATTTTAAATATATGATAGGTAAAGCACAACAGCACTTAAACAGATGGAATTTTCTCAATTGTACATTTGATTATTTCAATTAAAAATCATCCAAATTTCAATAATATAACCCCCTTTTTTACGGCACGCTTTACGTTTTTGTTAGTAATCCGTGTACCTTTTGTACGGCTATGGCGTCGTGCTACAAAGGTTTATGTATGCATTGTTTATGCATGCATTGTTGCAGGCCACTTTGAAACAATTCAACTCAGCTCTGAAAGCCTGCATTTACGAAGTAAATACACCCTCCTATCGTTTCTAGCTGCCGGAGGCCTCGAAATTAACATCGTAGCTTAGTTTGGTTAAGCTCGCGCTGGGACTTAGTTTTTCGCTGTTATACGTTGAAGGCGTACGTTCGTATCTAGGCGGCTACGGGTTAGCTGAGGGTTGAGAAAATACTTGATCGCAACCAATAACCCATAACCGCCTGAAAAAAACCTTCAGACCCTGGTACTTGGGTCAGTTCTCGGATTCGAACCAGCATTCTCTGGGTTTGGAGCCGACGAGGCTGACCACTGGCCTGTGATTGCCCGCTTTGCTCGGGGTCCCCGGGACCCGTCACAAAGCTCGCGCCGGGACTTAGTTTTTTGCTGTTGTACATTTTTGTTTACTTGTGGATGGTTCGTTTCCATTTAAATGTCGGACGCATCAACAAGGGTG
>JAHWFP010150559.1:0-11788 GCA_023313725.1 Lithobius niger | reverse complement strand
CCCCCCCCCCCCCCCTCCCCACAACTCGCGTCATGTTTTGTCACATGGAACTGATCCTTCTCCACCTTTCGGAGCATGATGTATTTTGTAAATGGTACCAAAGAATGAACTGCAAAACAAAGACTTACAACATGGTTACAACATGGATATCCAATTCGAGGGAACAAAACAAATCTGCAAAAATAATAAAACGTGTGTGTAATACACAAATTAAGCACTCCCACAATACACTCCCAGAAATGGTCTATTTCAGCCACAAATTGCGTTCACTTTCTGATTATTTCCAAGTGATAAAAACAATCCTTGTTCTCTGGAATTGGACAAAACAAACGCACGTAAAGACGCCGGTTCACTATTTCGATAGCGTTGCCATATTCTAAACACAGCATCCACGTTCCAGATTCTCCGTCGTCCAATACGCTAATGTGGGTCACGTGATCTCGTTTTATTTACGAAAATTCGCGGCGCTGCAGCGAAATGTTGTTCCTTTTTTAAATTTACCGCTATTTTCCGTATATTGCTCGAAGATTCTACGGTGCTGCGTCTAGGAGTTGAAAAGGTGCTTTTAACAAGAAAGCTTGTTTCACACATTGCACAGATGCGTACAAAATGTACACATACCCACTCACACAAAACAGTTGAAACATGACAAAACAAATCCCAAATAACGAAACGACTGTCTAGTATATAAATTAAACACACCCATATACACACACCAGAACTGGCCCAATACAATTCAAATACAAATCGCGTTGACATTCTGATATTACCAAGGAACACTCGTTGTTCCCTCGCATGGAATTCAACCTCGCATGGAATTCAAACAAGTGGAATTCATTCAAGTGAACTCTAATTCGTATATATTTTTTTTATTTTGTGTGCTGTAACAGCTGTGAATTCCATCGAGATGAGAGCTCTACTGCTTTTTTCGTAAACGGTGATGCCAATTTTTTTTTTTTTTTTTGGCTGGTTTCCATTTCAAATGTTGTAACGACACTTTGTAGTACAATTGTTAATGACTATGGTAAAATTATCGGCGGCAGCTCACGTGGAGTTTGATGTTTGGGTGACGGCGGCGGCGTGCACACCTCTATTCGACTACGCTCAATGAAGCTATGGCCGTGCTGTCAGCCTACATGTTTACACCGTAAATTGTAGGCTAAAAAGGCCTTGTGTTTCACCAGATTAATTGAGTCGCCATCCTTCGGTATATACTGTTTATTATTATTATTATCATTAATATTGTTATACTTTTTGTACGGACATTAAAAAAAGCTCCTCACACTGCGTGAATTTTGCTTCGCTCGCGTTATAGACAGGGCGGAAAGCCAAATGGGCTCGAGAAGTGTCGTTCAATAAATGCAGGTGCAAACCTCCTTACGTTGCCTTTTAGACTTAGGTGCCGTTGGTTCAATTCCCCACTAAGGCTGCCTGACTTTTAAATCCAAAAGGCAACGTTAGTAGGTTTACATCTCTCGTGTTGTTTGTAGTGTCAGCGTTTATTATTACCAGGAGCCTATAGAAAACCTATAGTTGTTTTCTATAGGCTCCTGTTATTACAGATTACGTTTAGGTTAGGTATTTGTGTAGTTTAACCAGGAGCCAATAAAACGAGCCCCTCTTCATCCATTTCTCATTTCACGTTTAAAAAATGGGGGAAAATGTTTTTTTGTTGTTCTTGAAACGAAGTTTTTTAGTTCTCAAAACACGTTTTGAAGCTACGTAAAACGATGGACCCGGAACAGTGTTGAAGCGGCGGCCATGTTCCGGGACAGAGAGTAGCATGAAAAGGTGATTTAGAGAAAACTACCGAAAACGAAAAGTTATGTTGCAAACTATGCTTTTTTTTTTTGTTCAGTTTACTGCGGTTTTGATGTGGTTTGGTTAGGTTGGGGGGGGGGTTCGAATTTCAGGTGGAGTGTGCTTAAGTTTGTGTTGTGGTGTGTTGTGTTTATTTAGGTTAGGTTGTGTGTAGAATACACACGTTCTTGGTTTTGACCTTGGTGGTAAAAACGCCGCAGCGTAATTATACAGTACAATACACACGTACCTTGGTGGTTCTTCTGTTTGAAATGCATGAAATTAAACCTCCTGAGACTTTGTTTTGTCGTCGAGTGGACAAAGAAGTACGTAGCATCAAGAATTTAAATTCTTGGTAGCATGAAGTCATTGCTGTTAAACTTTAATAATGTGGTGTCAATGCAATGTTTTAAGCTTAAAGGCCGGTTGCCACCAAATTAGCATTGCAGCATCTAGGCGTATCGAGTACTCTTCCCAGGAAGCAAAGGAATGCACAAAGCGCAACTTTTAAACGCGACAAACAAGCCACGTGACTCCATAATTATTGAGTAAATATTTGGTATACCCTCGTGCACCTGGAAACAAGCTATAAAGATTAACGATATAAGTGTCACTAGACTGCACCACGAAAAAATATAAAGAAATTCCCCTGGCGCCATCTAGTGGCACTAAAAATGGCTAAAAATGGTTTCTTTTACCTAGGAAAACATACGTAACCCATTAATTTCGCATTCCTTGATCCTCAAAGGATGTCTCCCTGGAGGTTTCTTAGCTGCTTGTAGCCGCTTGCTCGGTAACCCTACTGTGCGTGTGTGTCGCAGTCCTCCTCTATTTTCCTCTCAATAGTCAAGCGGTGACTCAAGAGGGGAGGTAGGGTGGTTGTAGGTTATGTATGTTATGAAGTTTGAGCCAAAGTTTCAGTTTGCTGGGTCTGCTGATAATGCTTGTATCTCGCTGCAGCGAAAGCTTGTGGCAAGAGTTACGAGGAAGACAGTTTTCCTTGTCAGGAGATGTAGGGCATGCATCAGGGAGTTCAAAACTGTGGGTAGATCCCAGCTGGCGAATTGTCGTCTGGTTGTAGGTAGTTCTTTTTTAAAGGACTTAATTAGAGTTGAAATCCAGTAATCCTTTAGTAGGGAGGTCTTGTTTGCTGCTTTGAAGACCGAGTTCAGTGCCGATCGGTAGACCAGTATCGTTGATCCTTTTAATCCTTCCTTGAATAAGCTGGTGAAAAAGCTCAGTAGGTTTGGTAGAGGGAAGTCCATTGAATTAATTTCCCTTCTGAGACACCAATGAAACTGTCTTGTCCAGTGACTGTCAAACATTCTGTTTGTTGAGTCCCTGTACTGGTTGCTTTCGAATCGATGCGGTTGGCCTCTTCTTGATGAATTCCAGCCTTCATGCGGAGTTCGATGATAGAAGCCACACGTGAAGGTTAAGGGTTGCAAGGTTTTCGTGAAGCTTGGAGTCTTTCTGTTGTGACAGAAGATATGGTCGAGGAGGCAAGCGTCTTGGGGTGTCGACTACGACGTTCAGAAGTTGTGGGAACCACGCTGCTGATGGGAGAAAAAGGCTTTGGGATTCTTCTATCTTTTGTAGAACTTGTGGAAGGCGGTTGAATGGTGGGAAGAGATATGCGTATAGGTTCTTCCACGGGTACGTTAGTGCGTCTACTGCTATGGCTTTTTCGTCCGAAATCGGGCTTATGAAGTGGGGAAGTCTGGTATTGTGCCTCGTGGCGAATAGGTCCAGCATTGGGGTGCCCCAGAAGTTGAAGAGATATTCTCAGGTGGATTTGTTGAGTGTCCATTTGCCTGTGGGTGGTTTCGGCACGATAGAGAGTCCGCAATTACATTCATGATCCCTGGGATGTGTAAGGGTAGTAGGGTTATGTTGTTTTCCAAACAGACGTGGAAGAAGGCCGAGGTGATCTCGTGTAGCTTCGTGACTTTGTTCCTCCTTCTTTCCGAATGTAAGGGACTGCAGTGGTGTTGTCGGATTGAACTTGTATTACGTACGTGGTTCTGGACTTGTGGCCGAAATTGCAAGAGGGCTAATGGAATTGCTTTCAGTTCCAGAGTGTTGATGTGTTCCGTATCTTGGGGAGACCATAGGCCTGTTGTTTGGAGGTGATCCATGTGGTCTCCCCAGCCTTCTTGGGAGGCGTCGATGAATCGCAGACGGTACGGGATTGGTTCGTGAAGGGGGACTGACTGTGCCAGATTCCTTGGGTTTGACCACCATTGCAGGAATTCGTGAGGAAAATCTGAGTCCAACTTTTGCTTGAGGTCGGATTGATTTTGGAAAACAGACCATTTGTCGATCCGGTTATGGTGAGGGAGTCATCCAGCGGCTGTAGGGGACAAGAGCTGCCATGGCATCCAATTCCCGGTTATCGAATTTAGTTCCGTTAGTGAGCGTTGGGGTTGTTGGGTAAAGCGTCGTGAGTGTTAGATGAAGTCCTCCATTCTTTCTTGAGATGGCGTCACTGTTGCAGATTTTAGATTGAATGCAACGTCTAAGAAAGTGAAGATTTGCGTGGGTGTTAGGCGAGATTTCAGGTAGTTTATGCCGAATCCCAGTCAATTCAGGAGGTTTATCATGAACTGCGCGTCGGACGGTAGTTGTCGAGGATTCTGGGAGTTTAGTGACCAGTCATCCAGGTATGCATTCGCTTGGATCTGTTGTTGGTGTAACTTTGCTAGTATGGGCTTCAGAATTAGCGTGAAATGCGTGGTGCGGCGTTTAGGCCTAATGAAAGGCACCTGAATTCGTAAACTTTCTGGTTGTAAAGGAATCGAAAGTAGTGACGAGACATGGAGTGTAGTGGGACATGAAGATAAGCATCCTTCAGGTCGATTAATATTGTCCAGTCGTTTTTCTTGAAAGAGAGGCGAATTGTTGCTAACGTTTCCATTTTGAAGTGGTCGTTGATGATGAACTGGTTGAGGGGTTTAGGTTGACAATTAAGTGGTTGCCTCCTGACTTTTTCAGCCGAAGGAAAATGGAGCTGTAAAAACCTGGCTTCAGGTTGTGGCATTCTTGAATGGCTTACTTGTCCAGGAGTTGTTGAACCTCGGTTGATAGGTCGTTGTGTATTCGTTGTTGTTTGTGATTTGTTGCCAGGCCGGTAGGAAGTGCCGTAGTCTGGTTCCCACTGGAACGAAAGCTGTGTGGCGTCATTGTGTTTGCCTGTGGGAGCTCCTGCCACCTGGCGAGGAGTAGCGCCTTCTGCAATTGGGAGTTGCGGCTTCCTGCCATGACTTTTGACTGAGCCGGACGTGCGGTAACGTGCTGGTGTTCGGTACGAAAGGACTAAGGCGGACGTTGCTTGTTGTTTTCGTTCTGGCTGTTGTCGGGCGACGGCGGGCGAGGCTTGTTCCAGTTGTCTGTTGGCCCTTGGTTTGGTGGTTTCTTTTAAAAGGCCATTGGTCGGATTGTTTGGAGTCGACGAATTTTGGCTTGCGGGAAATGTCTACATTGGGGGACAGCGTCAGTACTAGTCCCCTAAATATCGTTTCAGTTTCGTGAATCGGCTGATTGCGCAGTCGATGTTTTGTTGACTCATTCAGGTTTGCGGCAGAATTTAGGGCTATTTCCCGAAGTAGAAGGACGTTTTAAAGACTGCTTTTGTAGCCCACATCATGGAATGGTAAGTAGCGAAGCTTGCTTTTTGAAAAAGTTGGGAGATTAGCAGTGCTACCATTTTAGTTTCTTCGGGTTCAAGTCCCGACGAGAGCTTCTCGCACAATGCATTCGTTGTGGTGTTCAGGACGTCGGCCTGAGAAGCGGCCCGGAGACTCATCCAAAGGCACTTATTGTCGTCGTGGAGAACGTGTGTCAGAACTTAGGCTTTCCGGGGAATAGAAAGAGAAATGCCGAAGTCGAGTTTGACTTCAGCTTTCGAAAATTCGCATTCTGGGTATGTCTCAAAATTTTTAGCGGTTGTTGTTCCAAAGGCAAGGAAGAAGGAGGCTTCTCGTCCCGGGCGTGGTGGCGGAGGGTCCTTGTCAAGCTCTAGGGGGTCCCCTTGCCTAGGAGTGAGCCGCCGTTACGAAGGAGGCAGGTTAACAGCATGGTCGCTTGTCCCAATAGATTGCAGGCCTTGGTGTCCCGGTTGCGTAGTGCGAAGCCGAAACCAGTTTTGAGTCCTCTGTTGATGACTGGTGCATCCGCTGTTTGTGATGGCTTGTAAAGAAAACAGTCCGGGACGGTTTCTTCTACGGTCTTCAAAAGTTGGGCGAGCGGAATTGTCGGGTCTTCGTTGGCCGAGTCGTCTGGGAAGTGGATGTGTCTTGCGGCGTTGCCTGCTGCCTGCGAGTCGGGATTCCCAAATGAATGCAGGTTGGCGCCCAAGAGCGGAGGCATCAGACTATCGAGCAAATGGGTTGGCGGGTGTGATGGGCGAGGTCTCTTCGAGTGGTTGGAGACAAACTGCCTCTTCTGGCCGTCGTGGCTAGAGGTTGACGCAACCCGTTCCCTTGTATGTTCTCGGCTTACCGACGAGGAGCAGGAGGGTGGTGGTGCCGGATTTGCGGACGAGAGCCTGACGATTGCGGACTGTACGAGATCGTCAACTTCATTTCGAGTCACAGCATTGCGGCAGCGGGAAGAGTGCGATGGTAAGTCAAGCGGCGATTTCAGCGATCGGTTCGATTCCATCGCACGGCATAGCTTGCGTTTAGCTTCTTGGTAGAAACATTTGGCATTCTTGAAGTCATGTTCGAGGGTTTGAAGATCCAAGGCTTCGGCGGTTTGTTGACCATTTAGAAGCGGGGAGTCGTCTTCTGCAGCCATCGGTGGAGCGGCAGAGTCGACTGGCGGTCCATCCGAAGGCTGATGTTCGTCGACGACATCATGAGAGTGAGCGGCGGCAGGAGCGAAAGCGTCAGCCGGTGGCTGGTCGGTCGGTTCGGGGGGAGTCTTCAGGATGGCCGGAGAGGGATATCCAAAATCCAGAACAAAGGGGTCGGGAGACAGCGACATGAAGACGTTCGCTGGAGGAAAATGAATGCCGAAAGCATCTGCGCTCTCGCTTTTATACAGGAGGACTGCGACACGCATGCACAGTAGGGTTACAGAGCAAGCGGCTATGAAACTTCCAGGGAGACATCCAGTGAGGATCAATGAATGCGAAATTAACAGGTTATGTAGGTTTTCCAGTGGTAATAAGAAACTTACATACCCTTACTGAGCAGAAAAAAACATACGATGACCGTTGCAATAATAACTAAAAAAAAAAGCTCTTAATTGAAAACAAAGTAGATGCAACTATGATCCACCGCTTTGATTCTAGCCAAAAATGTACCTCACAAGTAACAAAAGTTTATTTCCAAAGTTAGGTTCTTATGTACATTTTTACACCTTACAACCTTTTGTGGGTAGAAGCAAAGTGATGGGTAGTTTAGTATTTCCAATGGTTTGATTAGATATTGCCTATAAACCAACAGTATCAAATGAACAGTTTTCACACACACGAAAAGAAAGACCAAATTAGGACATAGAATTTATTTCACCTTTTTTAGGTTCAAGTTTTGTCGTGAAGCTGGTTTCAAAAAGAAAGAGAAAGCTCACTGTAGTTTAACATTATCTGGTGATACAGATTTCCAATATCCAAGGTAGTCCCTGACTGGGAGGGTTGTAATATTTGGGACTGCGGGGAGTGTTCTTTTGTTCGAGGATAGGGCAGGGATTTCTTGATACTTTGTGAAATCTTGATAAAGTTGTTTTGGAGAGCAGGTGGTGAGGATATGACTTGTCGGGTGTGTGGAGAAGGGGAGAAGACTATAGAACCTGTGTTAATTGTTGTTGGGGGTTGGAGGATTTTAGGAGGGAGTTATGGGATGGGAAGAAGGGAGAGTAGGCTATTTTTGGCATCTTGGTTGGATAGGAGGGTAGGGGAGTTGAAAGGGGAGGTAGGGAAGCTAGGAGAGGAACGATGATTTTGCTGGGTTGGTAGGATAGGAGAGGGGTAGTGTAGACGGTTCTTTGAGGGGCATTGTGTTGGCGAAGCGGGTTTAGACACGCCCGTTGTAAACAGGGCGCCAAAAGAAGTTTACAATAAAGGAAATAAACTTGTTATTTTGGGGAGGAAGAGGGAGGACTTCAGGGCCGAGTCACAGGTAAGCCCCCCCATTGACGAGTTTACGGGCTTGTGGGTAATCCTTTTCACGTGCAAAAGAGATCATCAGGACAATGTTTTAATTCTTGGGAGCAGGACCGCATTCCTAACCTCCTTACTACCCTTCCACACCACAACTTTGCGAAAATTATGTGTATGAATCTACAAGGGGATATGGGAGCGCGTGAATCAAGGCCATTGGGGACCACTCAATATTTATCATATTGGTGGGGAGAAGGGTGGAAGTTGGTGGACACCTACGGATAAAAGTTAATGATTTGATTTGAGTTTTTAATTGAAATAAGCAAATGTACAATTGAGAAAATTGCATTGGTTTAAGTATTGTTGGTAATAATTTAATTTGGTAAAGCACAACAGCACTCAAACAGATGCAATTTTCTCAATTGTACATTTGCTTATTTCAATTAAAAATTATCAATTTTCATCCGTGTACATTTTAACAAGTGAAACTATTGCTTAATCCTTTCTTTACGGCACACTCGACATTTTCTTTTGTATAATACTTTGAAACAGGCTGAAAGTTTTTGTGTTTTTTTTTTCAATTCCACTTCAATATCAAACTTTGTTCAACAGGCCTAATATTCAATGACAACTTTTCTTTTGCTGCTGATAACTTATAAAGGTTTCATTCATGTAGGATCTACATCTTAATTTTTTTTTATTTCAGATCAAAATGGACGGGACTCTTTCCATTTTACAATGCCATTTCACATGGAAACTCCAAGAAAAACAGGACCATCCTGATTGGAAGAGTCGAGAAAGTCTCGATCCTCAGAGCCGCTTAGATTTCTTGAAAATTGACATGCGAATGAACAAACACGCGATTAAGAAGAGTCGAAGTTACTATCAGGCTTCTGCACCAGAGAGAGCAATAGGATACGAAGCTATTGCACTGAGCTTAAAAGTGCATGTGCTGCATCGTGGAGGCAGAAGCCCGAAAGAAGTGGGTGTAATTTTAGACCAAGTTCAACATTTCAATCCCTTATCAAATAAAGCTCAGGCTTTCATCCATGGAGCGCATGCCTACGCGTGTAGCGTTCTCAGTCCAGCCAAATACAGAGAGGGCCTGAAGCTAACTGTGCGAGCCAACACTTTGGATCCCACTTGGTACGAGTGGGCACTGAACATCGGGGTTCTGGCAGGAAAAATTCGAAGATTAGCTGAAGGAAACATGAGTTACCCAATAGCGATGGAGGAAGAAAATCTGAAGCGAGCCGTGGCCCTTAGCCACAATAAACTTCCCCTTCCAGTAGTATTTCTAGCAGATATTTATTTCACAAGAGGAAGATTTAACGGGAATAACGAAGCAGATAACCTCCCTGTACTCCAGGAGGCTGCCAGGCTGTACAGAAAAGCATATAAGTTAGGTCCTGACACAACGTACGTTTTGTCAAAATGCGGCAAAGCGTTTGCGCATTTTAAAAAGGACGAGTTAGCTGAACGTTGCTTCAAAAAGAGCTTGGCGTTAAACCCGGAAGATTGTCCATCTTTGAAAGGGTTTGTACAACTTTTTTACATTGAGGCCACGAAAAATAAACACCTTGGTTCTCGTAAGCAACCACAAAAACAATTTAAGAGCCTCCTTTTTAAACTGTTTCATAAATTAATAGTAAAAAAAAATTTAAAAAATAAATGTGTGTCAAATTGTGTAACTTGGATCTCTAGTTCAGCAGCAATAATTTCGTACCAGTTTTAGGTGCCATTCTATTCCTAAAAGCATCTTGTACCCCTTCCATACTGCTCGAAGACGGGACTTGAGACGCCGACTCCGACCCTGTGTTTTGGTGTGGAAAGGGTCGGAGCACTGGCCCGTGCTTTAGGGAAACGTTTTGGCTCGTGGAGAGCTGATACAGCGAGATAGCGGGAAAGAAAAAGGAGGGGACAGGAAAGAGAGAGGAGAAAGGAACAACGGTAGTGCCAGAAATGTTGTAGCAAGACAAAGATTAACTAAAGTCCAGACCTTGGCTGCGGTGTCGGGGTTCAGTGTGGAAAGAGATATGGAAGGAAGAGTGTCAGGTTTTGCCTGTGGGTAAAAGTCTGGGCCCGAACACCAAACGCAGTGTTCGGGGTCCAGTGTGGGAACTGCTTTGCAGTGCAACCCTTGGCCTGGCTGCTGGACACAGGAGCTGTGCTGTCCCTAGCCGATCAGCACGAGAGAGGGTAGGCCCAGGCTTCTTCCTAATCAGAAAAGAGCGTGGGACTACCCACACTGATCCAATTCGGCTTCGCAGCATGAGCTTTACATGTTCCATTCAATAAAATTGTCAAAAAAATTGTGAAACAGCATTAGATTTTGGGAAACTAGCCCCGCAACGACTTTTCATTTGTACACTTATGAGAACCAAGTTATTTACTTTTTTGCAGCCTAAAGTATATCTTCTGATTGAGAGTCTTTTAGTCAGTCGTGGGATTCGATCCGGCATCCATTTGTTGTCGATAACCGACCACTCCGACCACTGGGTTCTGCTTGCTTATACTCATCTGGATTCCCAAGGGCCATTCACAAGGTTTGCGGAATACACATGGGAACTTACTTTATAAATTCGGTGTTAAGACTTAATAACATTCGAAACGTTCGAAAAATAAGTGGGTAATAGTCTTTGTCAAATGTTTGGGTTGGAGATGGATCGAATTTACGATATGGTAGAATTTTATTCAATACATACATATATATATACATAATATAATAATAATAATAACAATAGCAATAATAATTACACAGTATATATACAGGGTGATTCAGACCACTTACATCCACTTATTTTAACAATAGACCGACTACAGTTAAAAGGCTAGGACAAAATTCTTGTACATAAAACCCTATTGGGGAGCTAAGGGGCCCCTCAAGGTGGGTCTCAGAAATATCCAATGGGAAGAGTGGTACAGTAACACCTCATTTAAAAAGTCTTGGCAACATTTGTTCTAAACTTACTTGATATTCCCAATCAGTACTGACTGGTGATCAAGCAAACGTTAGTGATTAGGCCCAAAGTTGGTTTACCTATCAAGTAGGTGAAATGGTAAGTTTCTCGAAACATGTTGCTCATATAAAACTAACTCGGGTGTCACAAACGTAGTGAAGTTCGGTGAACACCGCACTCCCCCGGAGGTTGCGTGTCCCCGAAGGAAACATCCTTACGAAATCATCACATGTAATGTAAAGAACGGCAGCTATTGGCAGAGAAGGCTTTGCTGTGCTCAAAGAAAGAAGGTCATTGAGGGAAAAGCCTCTCTCCCTCCTCCCCCAACTAATAATTCCATGCTACCCACATTGTTCAAGACGTGGCATATGTCTTCCAACAGGTTAGCCCTATGTCAAAATGATAGGTAAAGAACGGGCATTCGAAAGATAAAATAGCTTCTTGACACACTAAAAGCAAAAAAAAAAAAAAAAAAAAGGTTTTAGGCCGACTTTGAGCATCTTAAAAAATAAATTAGGCTAAAGATGCTCATTTAAATTGTCTTCCTTTCACATCAGTGCGTAATCGCTGCCTTCTACTGAAGGACCCGTGGGCTCGGATAAGCTCTTCTCGGATGCTCCTGCAACCTTCTCTAATCCGTTCTTTTATGGCACGATCAGTTGGCTTGGTCTGATAGGCAATATCTTTCACTCTTCCCAAAACATAATTTAACGTTATGTATTGTATCAAATTGTAGATTATTTACAGATTATCTACAGTTTCAGTTAACTTCTTTTGAAGGTAGAATTAATACTTAGCCACACAGAAAGTTAAATTATTAAGAGTTGAAGGATCATTTTTGACAATCAAGTGCTAATAAAACTCTATAAGGAGATGCTCATTTGTTTATAACCCTAAGGACTAACTGTAATTTATGAATCAATAT